>CAUYON010120921.1:0-14052 GCA_963573935.1 Arctocebus calabarensis
TGTTTTCACATAGTAAATGAGAAAATCTCATGAATGTTATGTCAATCAGGTTGATAAAAATATCTCAGATTGTATGTGAAGCCCGCACACTGTACCCCATGATTGAATTAATGTACACAGCTATGATTCAATAAAAAAAAAAAAAAAAAAAAAGGAATATTAGCTTCCCAGACATGGCCCTTCTTGCTACATGCCCTGAGAAAGATTATCAGCTGCTTCATGGAGGTCTCTACAGCAGGTTAAGCCTCATCCCTACATAATTTTAAGAATGACATATAATGCCACTTAGTTGTGGTATGTTACATCTTACCTTTCCTCCAAGACATAATAGCTCTATCTCTATTTTCCTTAGCACCCAGCTCAACGCCCTGCAAATAGCAAGAGCACAATTAGAATTTTACAAAATTACAAGAAGGTATTAACTCCTAACCCGATGGCGGCCCCAGTCGAGTCTAGCAATTACTCTTATTAAATTAGTTAGGATACCTAGTATGTATGAGATGTTCTATGCCAGTACTCTCTTATATATATATATATATATATAATGTAAACCACACAGTAATATTACATTTTCTAGTAGCCAGATCTTAAAAAGTAAAGAGATGAAATTAATTTGAATAATACATTTCATTTAACCAAATACAACCAAACTATTATTATTTCAATGTCAAACAATGTAAATTGTTAATGAGACACTTTACTTTTTTTTTGTACTGTATCTTTAAAATCTAATATGATTTTAATACTTATCACACACATCTCAATTTGGACTTGCCACATTTCAAGAACTCAATAGCCATAAATGGCTAATGGCTACAGTATTGGACAGTACAGTTCTAGATAATATTTTATCACCTCCTGCAAGATGCAAAATGATAATAGCAACATTTAGTATGCCAAATGTTTTAGAAAGATCATGTCTTTTAACTCCTCCTCCCACTCCCCCCCAACAACCCTCATCTATAGATGAGGACATGTGGACATAGAAATGGTTAGTATTAATAACTTCCCTTCGATACACTGTTACTCTGTGGCAGAGCTGGGTCTTGAATCAGGAAATCTGGAGCCATTGTATCGTGGCACTGATTAACTGGGTAGCCTTAAGCAAGTCACTTCTCTTGTCCCTAAAAGGGGGAGCGGTGGAATGGGCCACCCAAAGTGGACACTGCAATGCTTCAATCTTTATTTCCTAGTGTTTGTAAGGCCTGGCTCTCCTGTTACAACACAGGAGGACCTCAAAGTTACAACACTTTTCTCTGATTTTCTCTGCTTACGCTGAACTTTACCAGTTGGGGGCCATCCTGACTACAGACCCTGTGGCCAGATGGAGCCCCTCTCGTGTCCAAGATCAGTTCCATATTTTCATTTGGGTTTCTTTTCTTTTCAGCATATGGCCCAGCTTCAGCTTCTTTAAGTTTTCTTGAATGAAAGATAACTTACTGTCTGGGTGCTCAGTTTTAATTTTCTGTCTTCTTTGTTCTTATGCATGTTGTAGAAAGCTCCACACTCCCTAGGAAATTCTACTTTATATTTCCATTATTTTCCTTCTCTCCCTCTCCAAGAAATACAAGAAAATAACTGTCAAGTTTTTTTTGCATATATAAATCTTAACAGACCATACGTGGCTGATGAATCTTTTATCCAGGGAGGAAAGGCTTATTCTGAGTGATTGAAAGTTGAAATGTTTAGATTTTTGTCCTTGCTAGGGAACAAAATCACCGCGTGGACATGCTGCTTTATAATTACTTCATCATTTCCATCCCCTAAACTCACTAACTCTAATGAGGACCTACTATGTGCAAGGGCACGCATGTTCCACCAGGGAGGATAAGACAAATGTGCAAACAACCTTAGCACAAGGTAGGTAAAGGATACCAAATATCCCAAGAGGGGTGCAAAACACTAAGATTGTTCAAATGTTTGGTTTGGGTCAAATCAGGGAAGGCTCCCCAAAGGAATTCATTTAGAATGGGACTTAAAAGAAAGGTAGATTCAGTAAACAGAGGCAGGGAGGGCAGCGAGGAGAAGCAGCAGAGACTACTTCTTGCACCATGGACTACAGGTAGGAGAAGGAGGAGGTAGCAGCATCCTCATGGCCCCAGGATGATGTGTGGTTCTAGGGCATAAGTAAGGACACAAGGCCAACTACTGGCATGAGCGTCACACCCTTAATCTTCCACCAATGGGAGATAGCACTGATTGATCAGACCCCACACCTTTCCACAAGATAAGCTGGACTTGCCATCCTTGGGGTAGGAATGCCGTGATAAGTGAAGGAGAGCTCTGAATACCGTGCCAACATTTGTAGTTAATTGGATAGGCAATGGGGAGCCATTAAAGTCTTATAAGCAGGGGAGTGACATGGTGGGAAATGAGAGCGGTAGTTCAGGGTAATTAACTTGGCAGGGCTCTCTGGAATGGATTAGAGCAGTGATAAGACTGAAGGCCAGTTATTTGGGAGGTTGCTGGAATGGAATGGGTTAGATGAGCAGTAACATCTGGAACTGGATGGAGGGCTGCAGAAAGAAGGGCCTTGTGTCATGGAGGTAGAATTTATGGCTCTTGTTACGGATGTTAGGATGGGAAGAGCTAAGGACAGGAGCAAAAGAGGAGTCAAAGCTAACTTGGAGGTTTCTTTCTAATTACCTTAGAGCAGGAGAAAAGTAGTGTCACCATCAGAATTGGCAGGGAGGTTGGGAAGTGGAAGATGAGTTGCAAAAAGCTGGATTTGGGCTTATCTCTTCTATAAAGCATAGATCTTCTAAGCCATCGTCAGAGAACTCAGTAGTACAAAGTAAAATAACCATTTTTAAGCAAACATAGTTGCCCTTTGTCAATAAGCAGAAAGCTCCCATGTCTCCAAATATTTTAAAAATTGGAAAGCCTTAATTAGTAATCCAGAAAGGGGCATGAGGAAAGGAAGGAAAGAAATAACATGTATAAACCTAATCACTGTGCTTTTCGGGTTTCAAATGCTTCTCCAATCCAGGTAATTTACACTTTAGTAACAATGATTGACAGTCAAGGAATGTATCTAACTCACTTTTATTTTTCCCTTGGGGAAAGCACTTGAGTTCCCAATTGTTTTAAATTGCAGAGGCAGTAATTGTCTTGGAGAGTTAGGAGAAATGGTTTTTTGGAGCAGGAGTCTTTCACTGAAGGGAGAATAGAAAGTCTATCTTAATTGATTAAGGTCACTAGGGCCATTTTCTGGAAGGTCTTTCCAGAGTGAATAAATATCACCTACGTTAAGGAGAACAGTGACTGAACCCATTGAAGGCCCAGGGGAACAGACCTAACCAAAAATGTTAACAAGTTGCTACCTGTACTTGAAAGGAAACCAGGGATATTTTTAAAGCTACTTGCATCCCAAATAGAATTACTGGTGAAATTTAATATGAAGAGTATTTTGAGACATATTTTGAGATGTTTACTGTCCCAGAGAAAGTTGCTTATTTAACTGTACACTTTGATATACTTGTTTCTTTAGAAAAGCCAAGTGTGACAAGCTTGGTCAATTGCATCAAGAGCATTACTAACAGGCTAACCAATGGTAAATGGTAGGAAGGCTGCTCTGGAAATCTGCGCTTTGATGTGGCACGCATCTGATTTGGGCTGGAGGAGACAATCATAGCATTGTTTGTAGGCTCCAACAGACAGGCTAAAGCCAGGGATCTTTGCAGAGATGGGATTAAGGTATCAGAACTGTTCCTATCTCATTGACATTGCCCTGAAGAGAGGACCACAGGCTTTGCTGATTAACACACAGACCATGGCAAAGAGTGTTGTGTATTTGAAATCAGATAAAGATTGGTAACAGTAACGGGAACTATGTGTGAAATCTGGCATATGGAGTTTCCTCTTAAGCTATTATCTAACTAGGTTTTTCCCCCTTATTTTTTAAAAAGCATTTTTCTGAACCAGGAAGTTAGTAAAAGCAAAATGTTCCCCAGTTCTTCTCCCACCCCACCTCCTTAAACACACATATTTATGCCACCTTCTGGCATGTAATAATATTTTTATTGTCAAAATTTTCAAGCCTTCTGAAAGGAAGATGGGGGTGTATGTTAAGACGGACTAATGATTTCATCAGTGTCTTCTCAACCGAAGGGAAATGGTGGATTGAGTATGGAGGCAGAGAAATAAGGATACTACCGTTTTGAGTATTTTCCTTCCATACAATTTGTATTGTTTCTTCATAGGGGTCAAAGTAATATAGGTGCAGTTCTCTACTTGGGTTTCTACAGCACCTGCTAGGGGATGAGAGTGTTTCAAGAGGAGTGTAGAATGATGCCCACAATAAGGAGATTTATTAAAAGTTGTTAATTATCTGAATTTTATCTTCCGCAGTCCAGACTTATTAACGCCTCTCTGTATATGTTGTTTAATGGACGAAACTGTCCATTGAGTAGCAAACGTACCAGTAGCAACCACGCCTGAGCTAGATGCTGCGTGGCATATTTCATCCAGCTAAGATAGTCATCGTCCAAACA
Organism: Arctocebus calabarensis; assembly: GCA_963573935.1. Taxonomy (NCBI): domain Eukaryota; kingdom Metazoa; phylum Chordata; class Mammalia; order Primates; family Lorisidae; genus Arctocebus; species Arctocebus calabarensis. The sequence continues at coordinate 4,494 of CAUYON010120921.1, forward strand.
GGCCAAAGTTTTCATCAGTAGAAAGTGCCCTGCCAAATGGTTTCTAGATACTTGCGGAGAAACAGCAAAGGAGCAGAAAGCGACCTCTTTCAATTACACCATTAACTGGCTGGCTGTCCATGGCGACTCTGGACTCAGAAAATCTGCTTTAGACACACAGATGTATCTAACCAAAATAGGAAACCTACTGACCGTCCCATCCCAAAGTAAAAAGTGCCACGTCCTCCCATCCTCCGCCTTCCTTGGGGTGTCAGCCCAGTTCTAATTCCTTGTTAGTTTCTCCTCAGCCCCCGGCAGGGCTGACGCGGAGCTACCTGCGATTTCCCAACGTGGACAACCAGATTTGTCTCATCCCCGTCTGGTTGCTGATGGGGCCGAGTTCTGTTCCCGAGAGAGTCTCTGAAGTAGGCACAGAATCAGTTCACTGATTTTATTTTCCGTCCTTGAGCAGGGAAGAGGGGGAGATTGGGGTGCGGGAGGCTCTGCCCTCCTCCCCTCTTTTCCCCACCTCCCCAAATTGGCAGCCAGTGCGTGGCTCTCGGTCTGGGGTCTGGAGGGTGGGGAATGTGGGTGTGGGGGCCGGCTGGAGAAGCTCTCGCTAGCGCTGCCTGTGGCCAGACCCGCCTCCCGTCCCCTCTCGGGCGCACACACACGTCCACCCAGACACACTCCGCGCGCTCCCTCGCGCTCTCGCTCGCCCGCCGCCGCCTGCTCTCTCCCTCCTGCTCTCGCCGGTCTCCTTTTTTTTTTTTTTTGGTACCATAGAGTTGCTCTGAAAACAGAAGATAGAGGGAGTCTCGGAGCTCGCCATCTCCAGCGATCTCTACATTGGGAAAAAACATGGAGTCAGCTCCGGCAGCCCCCGACCCCGCCGCCAGCGAGCCGGGCAGCAGCGGCGCGGACGCGGCCGCCGGCTCCAGGGAGACCCCGCTGAACCAGGATTCCGCCCGCAAGAGCGAGCCGCCCGCCCCTGTGCGCAGACAGAGCTATTCCAGCACCAGCAGAGGTAGGAGGCTGGAGAGGGGCTGGGGAGGGGGCGGCGGGAGCCCGGGCGCGGAGCGGGGGGCGGCCGGGAGCGGGCGCCCCGGGCGCGGGGTCCGGCGGCCGCGCGCGAGCCGGCGGCGGCGCCCCGAGCCCGGAGCACCCCCCGCCCCTCCCCCCTCCGCCCCCCAGAAATGTTGCAAACTTTTGCAGCGGGTTCTCGGCTTGCGGGAGCTGAGGGGGGCGGGGGAGGCGGCGGGAGGGTTGACAGCCGGCGGGCTCACCCCCCGGCTTTGATTTTTCTGCAAAGACAGGAGGAAAGGCGCGTGGCTGAAATCAAATATGCTCCCCCAAAATACCGAGACGGGGGAGTGGGGGACCCGGGAAAGAAACTTTTAAAGCGGCAGTGTCCTTTTAAGAGGGGGAAAAAAAATACGTTTATGGCCACCCTCCTCACCCCCACCCCGCTTATTTTTTATTTTTATTTTTATTTTTTTACCTTTTCTCCTGTTGACAGTTTCAGCCCCGGCTGCCCAAGTCGGGGGTGTGTTTTCGACCCCCGACAAAGCTGGGGGGTGGTGTCGGGAAGAGGAAACGCTGGAGGTGGAGAGGGTCGCTCCGGGGTCTGGGGGCGACGTGGCACCTTCTCTGGAGTACGGCGAGGGGTTTGGGATTTGGAGGAAGGGCCGGAGGAAGCGGGGTGCGAGCGCGCCTGGTACTCGCCAAGTTGTCTGGAGGGCGCGGCGAGCGGAGCTGCGCAAGTTTGCAGACCCGGGGTTCGGAGCCCGGCGCCGGGGTGGCGGGGGGCGTGTGCACGCCGGTGCGCCGAGGGCGGCGGTCCTGTGGGGCGCTCCGCGCGCATTCGGAGGGAGCGTCTGCAGAAGCAAACAAGCTGAGAAAGAAAGATCGGAAGGCACCCAAACTTATTTCTGCCCTGGGAATCCTCCCCTGTCTGCGGTTCCACGCATTTCCTCAAGAACCCGGGGCCGGTCAGTGCATGCTTGCTGGTTGGACAGTGCGAGCGATGTTTCCCCCTCCCCGGGCGATTTTTACACTTCATTTCGGTGTTTGGAGCGTGTGCGTGCGTGGGGGGCGGCTCCGTTGCCCCCTCCTTTCGTAGTTAAAGTAGGCTGTTGAGGAACACTCGCTCCCTCTTTCTTAAAGGTTCAGAAACCTAATGTTTTTTTTTTTTTTCTCGAGGTTGGGAAATTATTTATTTGAATGCGCCTGGAGTTTGCAAAGAACAGGAGGAAGCTACGGCTTTAATTACTGTTGTAAATAATGTATAAATCACGCCTGTCACTCCGGAGGAAGCGGGCTCGCGCGAGCCGCCCGGGGCTGGAGACAGAGAGGCTCTCTCCGGCCCGGCTTGGGCACCGGCCCAGCGCGCCCCCTCTTCTTCACTCGGCTTCTGGAGGCGATTGGGGCGGGCATGGGAGAGGCGAATGGGGGGTCCGGGAGCCGCTCCCTTCCTCTGGATGTTATAGTTGGAGGTAGAAATATGGCTGATCATGTGCTGGCTGTTTTACAGTATCCCCCCCCCCCCCCACCTTAGCCACACCCCCTGTCCGGCGCTTTCCCATTCACGGAATTCGAGTACAGTAAAAGCCATCAGGATGACACACGCGAAAAACATTTAATTAAAGGCGATTTCCAGAGAGTGACCACGCTGAACCGCGGTTTGAGCGGGAGGGGGGCAGTGAGGGCCAGGACCAAAGGGAAGGGGCTGAGGGCTGGGGGTCCGGACCTGCCATTAGCTCGGTGAGTTTGTGTGCTGGGAGCTTTTGGCTGCAAAGAATATATTTAGACCCTGAGACGGTGGATTTGGAATGCGAGTGGGTTATGTAACAGGGTTAATCAGAAACACTGGAGAAAATCCCCTTCATGTGTTTCTGAGGCTTTTTTTTTTTTAATGGGGGGCATAGTATATAGGAAGCTGTACTAATTTCTGTTTTGTGCTGCCACCTTGCTCCTTCTTAAACTGCCCCCCCCATGTGGTGTTAACATCGTCAGGTGTCATTCTTGCCAGAAGGTGTTCTTTCAAGAGATCTGGGTGGCAGGCTGCAGAACGGACTAGCAAATCCTTAACTTGCTGTTCTTGCAAATTACATAACATTAGGGCACTCAGTACCACCAGCCCCCTAGGCTCAGCAAAAAAGGGGAGAGGAACAAAGTAGGGGTGGGTTGCATCTTGCACAGCTGACCTGCTGACCCATATCCCCTTCTCCCCAGCCCCCCCCCCCCCAGAGAACCCCACTGGTTGTTTGAACCAGCCCCTCCCTGTCCATCCATCTTAGGAGATTTAATGGGAGGGGGGAGGTAAGGCCCAAACACTCAACTCACATCCTGCACGCAGGCACTAGGTTATATAACAGTCTGAGTGGAAAAAGGAAGGTCAGAGATGGAGGCATCCTTTAGCTAACACAGCAGTAGTAATAGCTTCCAGAAATTATGTGCATTTGCAGACTTTAACCTCAGATGTAGCGTCTACACCTCAGGGGTACCAATCTTTATGTGTGTGAGCTAGGGAGAAAAAGAGAGAATGTGTAAGTATGCCTGGTAGTTGAGAGTGATTTGAAAATGGGAAATGTTTGGGTTTTCAGATGATGTAATGGAGTTGGCAGAATATGCAAGTCGGCTCCCAGAGTGTAAGCAGTAAGAAAATTGGAGCTGGCATCCAGTATTAATGTTGCATAAATTACAATATCGGAACGAAATTAACCTACACACTAGGTGATTACGCCTTTTAAATACCTAAAACATAAAGGCACATGACTGGAAAGGAAAAGCAAACGTCATCACCTTATAATTAGCATTTTCAACCTCAAGGATGGTTGAGTAGAGTTCTTGGCATTGGGAATGTTTCTGATTGGGGTGATGCTTTCCGAAGGGCTAGCAAGGGTAGCTTTTAGCTAGTTAGTGCTTGAAGTCCATAAAGATTGTGGTCTGGATTCTAATGACATTGTGGTGACCTCACAAGACATTACCCAGGTAGTGTCTGGGATTCTCCCTCCTGGGAATCTAAGTGTGAATGGACTGTACACCCTCCATGCCTGGGCTTCCAAAATCAAATGTGTGACTCTATAGTCTGAAAGATGACCCCTCCCCATCTTTAATACTGTGCAGGGAATGTTAGCAGTTTTAATAAAACTCTCCCTTTTCTAGATGGTATTAATAATGGCTAATGCCATTCAGTTCCTTCCTTACAGCACAATGAAAAGGAAAAAAGAAAGGCAGGAGGCGACATAGGAGGTAGGAATTAAGTGGAAAAAACCCACAGCAAATCTTTAATTTAACAAGGCTTTCAGGGACTTCAGGGAGCCATGAGAGTTTGTGACATAACTGTTGTTAAAAACCCTTTTCCAGAATCTCGTTACTATATGCATGCCGGAAGCTTTCATTTTTTTGATTTCACTAACATTATCCTCACAGAGCTATGGACCATGCAGTGGGTTTGGAACACCAGTGCTGAAGTTTGAAGGCTTTTAGGGCAGGCCGACCTAAGGGAAAAATTGAAACCAAAAGATGAGATTAACAGTGAAAAGCTCAGTTGGGTTGAGATCGAACCCCCTGGAAGCTCAGCTTAGATTGACTTAAAATCAGTTAACAGGGCCTGTAGTTTATTTGTAGCCCTGAGGACTTACAGAACCACATAAGTCTTTGACTCTGACAGTGCACGGCATCCCCTACCCCCTTCGGTTTGGGTGTTGTTACCCAGCAATTTAGCGCCCTTTCTAGAGATTGATTCTCAGATCAAATTTTCTTGCGTGGACCAGGCTCTCCACAGTGAACAAATGATACCCCATAGTTTGAAAGAGCTACTGACTGGGAGGAAATCCTTTGCCAGAGGGATGAAATAATTATTTTTTTTAAATGAAAGGACTTTAATTTTCCGGTAAATTGCTCATAAAAACGTTTATAATTATACCCTTTAAAAATGTAATAGAATAATTTTAGACAATACATTTGATGATAGAACATTTTCTGTTGTCTTCCTCGTATTTCTAAAAAGAATTGAATTATTAATCTAGAATTCAAGTTCTGAGCGGCTCAAAACCTTTATAGTAGACTTTTCTTACATGGGTCACCTGCTGGAATTTTCCAGTACCTACTGACATTATGAGGCCCCCTTGGCGTTGGAAAATGTCTGTTTCTGAGACTGAATTTGGGGGCCTGAACTGAAACCCCTTCACAATAGGACTTTTCAGCTTGTGTTTTCAAGGGAACAGAGGTGGGGGTATATCACACGCTCTTGATTCTATGCCAGACTTCTAAAGTGGGGTCCGGGGAGGTGTGAGAGTGTGAATTGCAATATTCATGTGTCCAGATGAAAATGTTCTGAGGATTTTTGGTAACAGCTGAATCACTTTTGGAAGCAAAATGACCGCGGTCCGGAGCTAACCTTTGGGAATGCAAGTGAGACAAGGCCACGGGTTCTGTTTCCCTGGGCCACATTCTTGTCACTTCTGAGTCAAAATGCACATTTTTCTCTAGATTCTCCCTTTTTTTGCATGTAGCAACTTGCGGTGATGTTGTTGGAAGGACGTTGGAGGTTACTGCAAATTCTGCATGAAACGGTCTCTTAGTGCGGGGTGCCACTTGTTTGAGCACCCTCTTCCTTTCTCTTTCCGTTTCCCTGGTCTTCTTGATGAACGGCGCTTCTTAGCTCGGGTGTGTACTTGTGAGGAAGCAAAATACATAACAACATTTTAGGTGTCCGGGGAGAGACTTGTCATGTGACTGCCCTGTGTGCAAACAAATATAAAAATATTTAAAATGATAGGAAATCAGCTCTCCTGTGATAACACAACCTGCTGTTTGCCTTCCTCTGGCCAGGGTTAACGTGCAGGGACTTTAAGGTAGACATCACTCGTCCCTCACACCTCGAACATCCCAGATTGTGAGACATTGTTCAAACCAGGAGAGTCCTTTTGATAGGTCTTCAGGTGCAATTGGAGTGACTGCTCGTCTGGAATGTGGAATGCCTTTCTGAACATGAAGACTATCTTCCTTGCTCAGAATTTAGGAACCGTACCCCCTCTTCTCTCTCTCCATCTCTCTCTCACCCCATTCTCTGCTTCTCCCTCCCTCTCCCTCTCATTCTCTCTTCTATTATTTTTAAGTTTTTCAAATCGAATTCATAAGGAGCAGCATTGGTTTAGAAATAAGCTGTTAAATGTTTCATTCATCTTCCCAGGCTGTATGCTAAAAATAAAAACAAACTTTGGTCATTTTGAATTAATGTTTTAAAAAATCCCCCCAGATAATCAGTGTTCAAGTGTTGATTAATAGACAGTAAACCATGATTTTTCTTTAAGGGTACCAAGGCATTACTGACTAATAGCAATTAACCTGAAATATATGTATTTTTCCTTTTCTTATTGAATACGTTTTCTAAATGTGTTAATTCCCTTTCCTACCCGAGAAGGAACATTGAGAATGCAATCGAATCTTTCTCTGAGGTTTGAGAAGCTTCTGGTGCCATGGGGTCACAGTTCTGAGTATGAATTCTGATTGTACATTATAGAACTGTAAATGGACCCAGTGTCGGAGATGGGACAAAAATCTGTCTTGATCCCAAGCTTGGAAATTTTTTTTTATTGTTGTTGTTATTGTCAAATCCTCAATATCAGTATGTTTTGTTATTTGCCTACCTTGTTCTCTAAGTTGTAAGTAGCAAAATAGAAATTTAGTTAGTTGGTTCATCGAGGTTTTTACCTGACAGAAAAATTTCAACCAGTCTAGAATCTTCTTAAATCTTTCACTAGAGTGAAAAAGGATATCAAGTCATTCTTGAATGTTTAGGAAGACTGTAGGATTTACAAATAGGTTATTGGCTGTACTTTAACAATGTTAAGTTCTCTAGCTGATTTTGCATGAAGGAGTGTCTTTGATAGGGGACTTTTAAATCTTGAAAGTAAGGAAATTCTAGAGTTTGAAAAAGGAACTTCAAGAATGTCAAGAAAGAACATTGAGATCAGTCCAAAGGAAACTCTTTCCCAGCATAGGCCTTTGTTCCCTGGAGCAATGTGAAGGCATCTCTGGGACGACACTGGCAGAGGCTCACCTTCTCAGGGATGTCCCACTTGAATCAACTTTTGGTGTTCTTTTGTGACAGCCCAATTATTATTATCATTACTTTTGCCTTTGGAATAGAGACATCTAAGAGATCGTCTGAAGAAATCCATAGAGGGGAACGGGGTTGATGACAAATAAATGGTGCCAGGGCTCATGGTTTAGGCACGCTGCCTCTTTGCTCCAGATCTTACTATTGCTAAAAGAAGTTCCAGGGAATAATGCCTTATGTTGGTGAAAGAAGAACAATTTTTTTTCCCTAACAGATTTTTATGGCCTTAACTGACAGATCATCATTACAAACTGTCTTATCACATTATATGAAATGGCATATTAACAATGGCATGATACCGTGGTTTCCTGGTGATTGTCTTATCCTTAGACTGGGGCCCTGGCGGCCAGCTGGGGCGCCCTGCACAGTGCCCACTGACAGCTGAGAGTGCAAGTTTCACACACCCTTGAAGTCGGTGGAGGACTGTCCTAGGTATTGAGTTTCTACACCAGAGGTATTTTCCCTGAAACTCCATCGGAAGTTAGAAATGAGTGGGAGTCATTATGGTATAACCTCCCAGCCTTGGAATCATCTTATCCTCTTAACAATGTACTGGGCATTTTAGTTTTGATTATAATGCTTTTTTAAGAGTTTTTTTGTTTGTTTGTTTGTTTGGTGGTTGGGGGTAAATGAAATCTTGCCATCTTACCCAGGCTGGCTTTGAACTGCTGGTCTTGAGTGGTCCTCTCACCTCAGCCTCCCAGGTAGCTGGGACCACAAGTATGCACCAGCAATGCCTGGCTTGATCATAAACCATCTTAAAAGTTTTCTGAAACAATTAGGAAATTTCTACATCCATGCATAGATCATAATAAACTCTTCTTGAGTACAAGGAAGAGTGTCACTTAATACAGGAGCCTTGAGCCAGTGAAAGAGGCAGCATACTGTTAAAAATACCTAGCTTACTTCGGGGGAGGGTTTGGCTGAATACTGATGGAGTTTATGAAATATGAATGTAGTGAAGTTGCTGTACGTAAGTGGTAGGCGTGTGTGAAAGAAGTAAGAAGAAATAAAATTGTGTATAAATGACATGCTGAAACTTGATGGGACTGTACCCGTGACAGGAATGATGCTGTCTGGGTCTGTGCCTAATAGGGGGGAAATAAGCAGACTTAAAATCTATTATGTCAACCTAGATGTGGGGGTTTATATTACAGAATGTAAAATCATCTGAATTGTTTTTATAAGCTAACAGTACTACCAAGGATAAACAGGCAGGTTGCAAAGAATGGAGGTGAAACAGAAGGGGGAAAAATGAGGAATCAGTGTTTGACTCTACAATGAAGTGAAGTGTGGTAATCACTGCTCTAAGAATTCCAGACTATTAACTACTGTGCTGTTAGGTAGGGAATTAGTTATAGCCAAACAAAAGGCGTACATATGAATTTGAGGTTGTACGGGAGAAATCCTCTTGATTCCCCCAAACATAAATGTGTGTGTACTGAGAAGCCGAGCTGCACGTGTTGTGATTTTTTCCCCCTGTCTTATCCTGATTAATTGACAGCCAACTGTATGCTTCTTTCCTGAAGGTGACTTTACAATCTCTAGACCCAGACATTTCTCTCTGAAGTGGAGTGAAGGAAGGAGAACCACAAGCTAAAGTGTGTTTCGATGGGTGAAGTATTTGGGGGGAAAGATAAGAAGGGTGGAATAGGGGACCGTAGCAGTGCGTACAGAGATTAAGAACGCCTGCTTGGGGCTGGGGAGCGGGGGCTGGGGACGCAGGCAGGGACTCTCCGGAGGGAAAAGAGACTTGTGTGCAAAAGAAAATGAAATTAGCATTGACTCTGAAATGGCTGGGAATGTGACTTTTTCTAATTTTAAATTATCTTTAACAAGGGCAATGAAAAGAGGAAAAGTTGACACTTTGAGAAGTTATGATGAACTTGTCGAGAATGCCAATTGACAAAGGCAGGTAAGGGAATACTTGGAAAAACAGAGCGAGAACAGGTCTGAGGGGCACGGCGAGCTGCTTCCCAGTGCGTTAAGGGAATTGGCGGGTGCCTTTATTGACTCTTCCGATTAGTTTTAAAGAAACCTGAAGAGATGGACAAAGACGGAGAAAAGGCAACCAGATGTGATTCTGCCCTTCCAGAGGCAAAGAGGCTTATATCATCCTGTATGATCGATGCCAGTCTTGGGGAGGAATGACTGTGTGGAAACTAATGGATTTTCAACATCCAATCACAGAGGAAACACATGTATATTTAGCAAGTCTAAAGCCTCTTAAATAAACTGCATTGCTTTTCATTTTCACTTTCCAGTTATAAAACCAGTGGATGATGAAAAGACCATGTGACAACACAGCATGTACTCCCAGGAACATTTGTGTGACAGGAATATTTTATCTGAAAGGACAGGGCAGCTGGGAGGGTGAACTGCCCATAACTCTCAATTGTCCAGGTAATGAAGCATTGGGAAAGCAAAGGCAAATGAAATAACCTGATCATC
>CAUYON010120922.1:0-13188 GCA_963573935.1 Arctocebus calabarensis
TGGCATCTCAGCTCACAGCAACCTCCAATTCCTGGGCTCAAGTGAGTCTCCTGCCTCTGCCTCCCAAGTAGCTGGGACTACAGGTGCCCGCCACAACGCCCGGCCATTTTTTGGTTGCAGCCGTCATTGTTGTTTGGCGGGTCCAGGCTGGATTCGAACCTACCAGCTCAGGTGTACATGGCTGGCACCTTAGCCCAGTGAGCCACAGGCGCTGAGCCTAAAGGAACCATATTAGAGATACTCCATGTAATGCTTCACAATATCAGTTGCTAGTCAAACGTAGCCACCAAGTTCACATCCAGGTGCAAAGAGTTTCACATCCTTCACCTTTTACACATTTACTATCTGTGATACGCCCTAGCTCAGAGTTCAATTAACTTGAAGCATGGAAAATTAAAAAAAAGAAAATTAAACCACTAACAATGCTTTGCTACAAAAGGGTGTCCAGAAAATATATCTTTAATATTTTTATAGAAAAAAGATATATTCTTTCTTTTTAAAGAAAACATACATTTCCTTTTAAGCATAAGGAAAATACGCATGAAATGTTGAGCCTGATTCCTAAATAACTACAAAATAATTGTTGACAATATCAAGTTCAAATTAGGACTAGTAATTAGCACAGTAAAATATCAGAGAAGTAATTATTTCCCTAGGAAGCATGGCAGGCTCCCACTCCTGAAGTTTGGCCAACTAATCAACCTTCTATTCAACATATAGCTGGTAGCTTCTCTCTTGACTCAGATCTTCTATTTCTGAAGAAAATTATATTGTAACAAACAAGGAATTTTAATTGAAATGCAAGGAAGAACTAGGAGGATATTTGGTTTCTGCCTAACCAGCAAGTACCTCTTGGTTTACGTAGACTTTGCAATTTCAGGTCCTCAATATTTGCACAAAATTATGAATTATTAGAAATGTTTGAGTTTCGCAAGGACCAACACAAGCTAAAGACAGAACCATAAAAATATTGGGAGCCACAGCTGATACAACAATGCCCTTGATTTCTAAAGGCTTAACAAGGAATAAAAAACATTCCCTACCTTCCTAAAAATTCCCTTTAAAAAAAGTTCAAAAAAGCACTTAAACATGTTTACATGCTTGCTTATTCTCTAGGTAATAAACATATTGCAAATATAATAGTTCCTTTGTATGTCTGAATTTTTCAAAAACACACTAATCATAGCCATTCTCAAAGAAATTTTAGTCTTTGCTTTAAGGTCTTCATTAGAGAAAAACACTAATATCATGAGGATGTTTAGAATAGGTTAAAAAACATAAAAAACACAACAGTTGAATGGATTAAGAGAGATGTGATCCAGAAATATCAGTGTGCTACTTATCACTTTTAGATATGGACTAGAAAAAATATTAATTAATATGTGAGACAGTATGATACTTGGAAGAATAACGCATTTATATTAAATGAATATGTCATAGACAGAAAGTGACAAAAGAATTAAGGAATGTGGTTTTGGGGCAAAAGTAATTAGGGATATACCAGGAGGTACCACTAGCCTACAGTGATATTCACATGGCGCATGTACCATTAGCTCTGGAGGGGCAGGGTCCCTTTACATCTTGCAGAAGCCCTAGAACTGCCCCTGTATCTTGACCTTTCGGGGATAGGGCTTGTCTGAGTCTTTCAAATATTATCCTACCACTTCTTCACAGCTTATTAGAAACTCAAACCAAAGAACGAATTTGGAATTCTACAGCCCAGAGCAGAATGTCCAGTCTCCAACTTAGTTCAGTGTGGTTGAAATACTGATGCTTCTACAGCTTACCCAGTAGGTAACAAGCGATTTCCTCAATCTTCATTCTTTTCTTTTCATTTAATATTATCTCCTTTAAATTAATATAGATCTACCTACATTTTCCTTTTAAATGTGTGACTAGTTATCCACGCTGTGGTATAATATATATATTCAGCCAAATCCATGCTGCTACCTTCCATTTCTTCCAGTCTTCATCTTTACCTCCCCCCCGTGCCTCCTCCCTTTCTCTAACACAAGGAATGGTATACAGAACATCTGCATATTTGACACTTGTTTTGAATTAGTAGACATAATCTACTGATGTAAAAGCTTGCTCTATATTGTCGAATCAAGCTCCAAAAAGATATATGAATTTATATCAAAGTACTCCTTAGTCGTACCTATGCAATGCAACAGAAAAACAAAATTTCATTATTATTTCAATTTATATTCTTTGTATCAATAATGAGGTTGAAACTCACTTAATATGCCTGCTGGCCATCTGTACTTCTTCCTTTTGACTTTTATTGACTCGAGTGTGGTGCCATATCTCTATTTTCAAAAAGAAATGTTTTAGGCACATTGTAAATTGAATCATAAAGACTATAAATATTGCTAGCCTTTTTACATGATTTTCCTTCCCTGTGTTGTACTTGTGTGTGAAGCAATTAGCCTTTCCACATGAGTACAACAAAAGGTGTAGCAGAAAATTCTACCTTAAAAATGTCATTCAATTAACTTTCGAATGTTTTTAAACATACACTACCTGCAAGGTACTACTATTTTATGGGCATAAAATAGTAAATCAGACACCATTTCTTACTTCAGCTTTATCTTTTCAAGTTAACTTCAAAAAAGCATTCAAAGTGAGTATACTACTCTACATAGTCAATAAAATTTTTATTAAAATAAGTACTTGTCAGTTAAGCAAATATTAATTGAGCACTTAGTCAAGACTATGGAGAAATTAAAGGTTGATCTTTTGCTAAGTAAGTTGCAATCTAGAGCAGAGGCTGAGCAGGACAGATATCACTGTAATTCAAGTGAGAAAACAGTAAAGTTAAAGACTGCTTTGAGTTGGATAATTCTGGAGTAGAAATGACAGGTGACTTGAAGCTGACGGACACGAGCAATACGTAGTGGTCTGCACAGGGAAAAATAAAATATAGAAACGACATTCTTTCTCTATGATCTAATCTCAGGAATGGTAATAATCAAAGGGGAAAAATAAAAACAAAACCCCAAATCCCAAATGGAACCTCAAAAAGCCAAATAATATTTCTGTCAATTTCTTAAAAGAATTTGGTCTTTTTTTTTTTTTTTTGAGACAAAGTCTTACTTCGTTGCGCTCAATAAGTGCTGTTAAGTCACAGCTCACAGCAACCTCTTACTCTTGGGCTCAGTGACCTGCTTGCCTCATCCTGTCGAGTAGCTGGGACTACAGGCACCTGCCACATGCCCAGCTATTTTTTAGAGACGGAGTCCACTATTGCTCAGGCTGGTTTCAAACTCCTGAGCTCCCTCAACCTCCCATTGTGCTAGGATTACAGGCATGAGCCACCGTATCCAGCAGAAATTAGTTTTTTTAAATAAAATCTTGTAGCTAAATAGACTTCTTTTTTTTATGTATGTCTCAACATTTTAATGATATCACAAATCTCTGAAAGCTAGGATATCAATAATGGAGCAAATAGGTAGCAAAGGAACGTTCTAATACACAAAGCTATAAACTCATTAAAGATTTTTCTTTTAATAAATAGTGGAAGCCAGAAAAATGAGCAATGACAACATGACTAAAGTCTCAAATATATTTCTTAGAAGATTTTCCAAAAGTATTTGCTTACTGAAGCAAAAAGTTGTCAAAAGAGTGTTATATGTAAAAGGAAAGTAGATAACTTCACGTGTTCTCAGACAATATAATGTTTTTCACTTCTCAAAGCAGTAACTAGACACATTTCAGAGTCAGAGAGAGAGCAGAGTTCATGGGGATACTGTTATATTCACATTTATATACTCAGATTGTATAGTATTTGCTTTATTTGCTTTAACATGATGTAATCCAAATAGGTCCATTGATTTTCTTTTGTTCAGACTGGAGATGACTGTGGAAGTCAGACAGACTGACATTGCACACAAATATCAATTCCATTTAGAATTTCAGGATCTCAGGACATTCTCGGAGCTTCTCTGCCTAATCTATAGATTTTAAGAGGGAAATTAACGAAATGCTATACAAAAAACTTAGCAGAATGTCTAGCATTAAAGGAAGCATTTGATAAGTGGTAGCTATCATTATTTAGAAGTCAAAACAAGTGACGAAATCAACAATAAAATGGCTATGAGAGTCTATAATCTTTTATTATAGAGGATATATAGAATAGGAGAAAATGTCAGCTTATAAATCATGCTGTGAGATGGGCTAATTTAAATATGAAGAATCATTATTAATAAGGCAATACAAAACCTGATGCCTTCCAAGGTCTGTGGAATTTTTTGTCTGGGAAGAAATTGATTTCATTTTCCTCCCTTTGTTTTACTTTTCTTTTATTCCACATAATGCTATCACGTGTCAGAAATCTATATGAAAGACTACAACAAACTGAGTCTACATTAAGATTAATGTAGAATCTCTCGTTGCAAAATGCATTCATGTAAAGGATGCATATATTATATCCTGGAAGAATTTTTACATGCATATTAATATATCTCTATTTTTTAATCCCTTTCGTTAATAAGTTTTAAAATAGAAAGCTTCTTTTAAAAGATTCCTTTCTATAAATGACAATACTTGAATGTGATGAACCTCTTCTGAAGTGCCAATCTAGCGTAATTAGTTAACAAGACTTGCTATTGTGTAATTTTTCATGCTAATGATTGGATTCAATATGAGCACTAAATTTATGTGCATGTCAGCCATTAAATCGACAGAATTATTAACACTGGTTAGAGAAGAGGTTTACTACAAAATATTAAAACATATTTTAGATAAGAATAAAATATTAAATGCTACTTTCCTCTTTACCATTATAGGGAGAAAGTATTAGGTTGCATTTATCCTTTGCAATTTGTTGATATTCTTTCCTATAAATATGCTGTGGGTCTTTTTTTCCATGTATCAGCCCTTTTTTAAGGACCACGTGATGAAACATTCAGAAAAAAAAGGTAATGTTTTGGCAAATAAGATATATACAGATTTGATTTGTCAGTTTATAGATCAGAAATTTTAGATGTATAAATAAAGCTCTTCAAAAGGCTGCTTGCCACCAAGAATTAATGAAACTAAGAACCGAAGAGTAACTTAGCCAAATACAATTCATCAAACACACGGAATTTAAATTTCAATCTGTCTCAAAATGTTTGCAGTGCTAGGCTAAGGAGCTTATGATGCAGTTTACCCATCCCTCACTTTTACCACAAACAATCCTTTGATCTTAACCTCACCACTCTTCTGCAACAAGTCCAATATTGAGTAATTATATTACTTACTAGTCTTTAAAAATCACAAGAGTTTGGAATATTCCGTAAGTGAAGTAATATCGTTTCATAATTCAAACACTAGAGAGCCTCATTTAACTGTATCAGATCATCAAAAAACTGGGCTGAAAAATATTATGAAATCTCTGTTCATTCCTAAATCTAAGCAACTACTGTCAGTGTTTGAAGAAGCTTCTGTCTGCTCATCTCAAATAAAGGGAATAACTATTTGAGGAACAGAGATTGACTATGTTTAGAAATGCTTTCAGCAACACAGTGGAAACCTGGACAAGCGTATCTGCTGAGAAAGTGATCTCTTTTTTTCCCCCCTTCTAAGTTTTTTTCTAAAACATGTCAAGTATAGCTCACATATCAAACATTTGCTTAAGGCTCCGATTATGAAAAATTCTCCCAAGTACCACATCAGATGAGGCACTATAAAGGCATTATGAAAACTACAGAAATGAAAGACAGTTCTTGTGAAGTTGCAGTGTGATTAGGAAGAGAGTACAATGGGACGAATAAATAAAACACAGGCCCTGATAGGACACTGCTTTCACACAGCTCTTAAAAACTGCTAAGGAGTACAGAGAATGAAAAGGACCCTTGAGGGAAGCTGATATTGGGGAGAAGTGACACATAATTTGGTATAAATAAGGGACTTACTTAGAACCTCAAAGTGACATACTTCACTAGGCCATTCCCCAAATCAGGTCATTAGCTTTGTTCTTTGAATAAGAGCTTTTAATGACAACTAACCAATCAATAAGGATGAAAATCAAATGATTTCAAATAAGACTAAATATGTGAATGGTTAGACATTTAAATTCACAGCTTGTCACATTTTTGTGATGTATAAAATTAAAAACTAACCAATCTATGAAAATTGATTCTATTGACTCATAACTGAACATGTAGGTCAATTTCAACTCTACAAATGTTTACAGTTATACATAAGTGAATTACTTATCCTTTACAAGGCAGTCTTCCTTGCTTTAATTACTAAGAATATCTAAAATATACCAAGAAAATTGTTCATTAAAATCTTGAGGAAGGGCTGTATCTTCTCTTGAAAACATCACAGCAGTAGACGAGCGAGCGCCACTCCACCCCTGCACTTTCAAGTCAAAACTGAATAAACACAGGTCTTTTAGTGTTCCTTAAACCCCAACAAAGTCGGGATACATCAATTTAATAGAAGAAGGAAGTCCCTAAGGCAAGGTAACTCCTTTGAATTTTCTCTGGCTCATTTCATCAAAGATCAGATCTAGAGAAAAAATGAAAATAGCTTCAGTTGACCATCAACATGGTTACACAGCAAAAAAAACTGGAATATAACTTCAATGGCCAGGATCCATATCCTGTGGGCATTTTAGATAAAAGAACTCCACCTTAACTGAAACCGAAAGGCACAGAAAGCCATGGGAAAACCCAGCAAGAAAATTAATGTAATCATTTCCATGTGATCGATATAACTGGTTACTTGTCTGTAATAAGAGATTCGGCATTTTCATACGAGTCTTACTTGACTGTCTTTAGAAATGCATATACCTTGTAATTACATGTCAGTCAGTCTTGCCTTTCTGGGGACAGAGGCTATACCTCCCATTGCCTTTATATTTCCAGCATGTGACATAGACCCTAGTCTAGAATAAACACTCAGTAACTTTCTGCTAAATGGATAAATGGAGCTATGTGGTAAGAAACTATAATTGCCAGTAGTTTCGATGTCCTGGACATGTTAGGGACTTTACTTATGCTTTTTTGTTTAATTTATGCTACGATCAAGAAATCGTCACCTCCATTTTACTAATGAGATTTAAACTCTGAGAGGTGAAGTAACTTGCCCAGCAGGGTCCATATTTAAATTCTAATCATCTGATTCCCAAACATTCATAGATGAATACTGCAGCCATGTGTGAAAAGGCACTACCTACCTCTATTCTAAAATTGTAAGTCAGTTCTCGAGGAACAGACACATGTCCTTTCCAGGTTCAGATTTGGTGCATGTCAACTGAACAAGGCAAAGAAATTATACTACAATCAGCTGACAGTAACCTCAAAAAATGAGTGATTGTCTGAAAGGGACATAAGTGACACACACAAAATTTCCTCCAGTTTCCCCCGTTAATAAGTATAATGCTATGAATCTGGAAAAGATGACAGTCTCATTCTTGTCATAAAATGGGATGAGGTTATCATAAGCCAAATATTTAGAACAGTGAAAGCATCTTCTTTCTTTAAAACAAACCAACATTATGCATCTCAAAATAAGGCAGTCGAGGACTCTTTCCACCTTTATCACTTGTGACAATGTCACATGTCTTCATTTAAATATATATTATTACATACTTAAGTATTTTTAAAAGTTTAAATATTCAATATTTCACAGACTTTCAAATTTTAGTATTATGATACTAATATGAGAGAGGTGTATCAAACATAATGTCCCCATGATAGAAAAATTATACATGTGTGAAGTACTGAGATGCTTGTATATCTAACCAGAGGCACAAAAGGACAAGAAGACAGTGGTCCTTTGTCCTGCTGCTTTTCATTTCTTTAGTTTATCGCTTCTGTGTCTGGAGTTTATCATGTCTGGTGATGTACTCTACAAGTATATTTTCTGAGAAGGTCAGTTCAACTAAAATGACTTTACAAATTACTTCTTCCTGGAAATAACACCAATTCATGTGGGATCCTATGATGCCATATTCAAAATTTGGCACAAGGGGAAAGATGCTATATTAATTTTCCAATTTTATGTCATTGACAGGACATGGGGAAACTTCTAAAATCATGCCCAATCTATCCTGGGAGAGAAGCCCCAGTTGACACCTCATTTTCAGCACAGTTGAGACCATGACCAAACTGCCCAGTCCTTTGACCTACAGAAACTGTGAGATAATAAATGTGTGGTTTTTAAGTTGCTAAATCTGTAGTAATTTGTTATACAACAATACAACATATGCCTCTTTAGGTTTTCGACGTATCCCATGCTTCTTGAATCATGGGTTATATTACTGAGCAATTATATTACTTAATGGGTCCTTAAAAATCACAGGGGCTTAGAATACTCTGTAAGTGAAGTAATAATGTTTCATAATTCAAATACTAGAGAGCCTCGTGTAACTGTTAAATTAATTAAAAAACCAAACACAAAGAAAAAAAAAAAAAAACTAGGGCTAAAACGTATTACAAGAGCCCTGTTCACCTGTTCGCTCCCAAACCTCAGCAACTACGTTCAGTGTCTGAAGGAGCTTCTGTCCGCTCATCTCAAATAAAGGAGGAACGAATAGAGGAACAGAAATATAAGCAGTGTACTTACTATAAATGACCAACATCTGTCCTTGATACTACATACAGCCTTTCCACGAGGGAACAGTAGAGAACGTCCCCATAATCCCTGCTGGAGCTACCGCGGGGTCACATGAACAAGGCACAGGGACAGGACACGGTTCCATGAAGAGCCACGTTACGGCCTGAGTCGTCAGCTGGAACTGCAGGAAGGAAGGAGATGGGGGATCCAGAGAACGGGAAGCCCAACTGATAGACTAGGGGCCAGAAGTGAGGAGAGGAGAGAGGGGAGCGCGAAAAAGAAGAAACCAGGCTGACACATGAGGAAAGGCCAGAGCAACCCATCTCTTCCTTACGGGTTAACGCCAACTTCATTCTAGACGGTTCTGCTTCACAGATGTTGGGTTGTTCCTCACAGATAATGAGTTTTTCACAGAAGGCCAGTTTGTGGCAAGCCTGAGCCCACCAGACGGGCCGTCCATGCCATTTCCCCCACTGTACGCATTTGTGTCTCTCTGTCCCATTCTGTATCTCTCATGATATTGCAAACGTTGTCATCATCATTTTATGTGTTGTGCTGCTCAGGGATCGGTGACCTTTGACCTCCCTATTGTAATTTTTCGGGGGTAGGGTGCCCTGAACCACATAACGTGGGAATCTTGGTAAATGTGTTCGCACTGCTCCAACAACGGGTTTCCCTCGTCTCTCTTTCTCTGAACCTCTGTTCCCCGAGACACAACAATATCAACATTAAGTCAACCAATAACGCTACTGTGGTGAAGAGCTGCAAGTCTCTCACTTTAAATCAAAGTCTACGTGTAGCAATAAAGGTGTATCAAAAGCCATGATAGGCGAAAGCCAAGCTTCTTACACTGAAGGCCAAGGTGTGAATGCAAAGAAAAAGTTCTCGAGGGAAACTGAAAGTGCTAAACTAGTGAAGACTGGAAAGCAAAACAGCCTTATTGTTGATATGGAGACAGTTTAGTTTGAAAGACCAAACCATGCACCACATGCCCGTAAGCCACAGCCCACTCCAGAGCAAGGTCCCTAATTCTCCTTTATTCTATTACTGAAAGAGGCGAAGGAACTTCAGAAGGAAAGTTTGGAAGCTAGCAAATGTTGGTTCAAGAGATGGAGGAAAGGAGGCTTCTCCATCACATAAGAAAGTACAAGATAAAGCCACAAATGCTGGTGGGGAAGCTGTAGGAAGTTATCCAGAAAATCCAGCTAAGGGAATTGGTGAAGGTGGCGAAATCACAGATTTTCAGGGGAAACACGAGGACTTCCTAATGTTAGATGATGTCATCTAGGACTTTCGCAGCTACAGAAGCTAAGTCAATGCCTGGCTTCCAAGCTTCAAGAACGTACGGATTCTCTTGTGGAAGTCAGTGCTAAATCCTAAGGCCCTAAATAATTATGCTAAACCTGCTCTGCTTGTGTTCTGTAACCACAAGTACAAGGCCAGCATGACTGTACATTTGTTTACAGGATAGGTTACTGAATGTTTGAATCTGTTGTTAAAACCTACCGTTCAGGAAAACAAACAAACAAAAACAATTATTTGAAAAATATTATTGTTCACTGACAGGGCACCTGTCACCCAAGAGCTCTGATGGATATTTGCAAGAAGACTGATGTAGTTTTCATGCTGGATAACACAATATTCATTTTGAAGCCCGTGAAAATTTGAACTTCCAATCTTACTATTTAACAAATGCATTTCACTAGACAATAGCTGCCACAGATGCTGATTTCTCTGACGGATATGTGCCAAGTCAACTGGAAACTTTCTGGAAAGGATTTGGCATTTTTCCTCCTCACTCAGGATAACTTTGGATAATTCATTATTGAAAGAGAGAACACAGATTAGGATGAGGTAGACACCTATATAACTTAGAATTGAAAGACTCAGCTCATAAATAGTTGAGGCTTGTTACAATTGTAGTTAGGTTATGTACATATTAAAACTTTAAGATGTTTTCATAAAAAAAAGCAGAGTATATATTCTTAGCAGGTCACAACAACTACTATTTATTATTATTACTTATTATTATTATACAGCTCTCTATACTCCCATTTCCTCATAAAAACACTCTTTTGTCCATTAAAAATGATTTATATGACTTAGCTTGGACTTCCCAACCTTAAAACCCTGGCCCCACTGTTACTCAAACTAGAATAAATACCTGAAATCAAGTGAATTATCTAGTATATACATTTCAATTTAGAAATAGATACAATATATGGGATACCAATAAATTGTTATTATGTTTCATTACCATATATAAGAAATATATTTTCTCATATTATTTTTGTGTAGCAAAACTGCCTAGTTACTCCCAATATACAAAACCAAAACTAAAACACTTATTGAATCCTACTTAGGCAAAGAGCATTTAAGGTAAAGCAAACTAAAGTTTTTTGTTTTTTTTAACTCTTATTTATGAAAAAGAAACAGAATTTTTCCTGAAGCATTCAGTCTTTTCCAATTAAAAAGTTTTATAGCATACCCTTGTCTGGCAGAATTTGATACAGCTATCACATATTTCTTGGTTTACTAATAAAGAGTTGGATTTTTAAACATTAATTAAAGAGTGTACATTTTGTTTTCATTTAATGGTATCAAAAGATCAGGAATTATGATGCTCTAAGGCCACATTATGTTCTAATCTCAAAGAAAAGACTAGCTCTAAGCGGGATAAAAAAAAATTGCGCCTATGACATTTTAGAGGGGACGGTAAATGTTATCAGAATTATATTTTATTATAGTTCCTATTAGCATGAATTTGAATTTTTAAAAGAGCTCTTTTAAAGTTATGACTTCCTGAGACACAATCAAATCAGTTTTCTAAAAATATTCAAAGAACAAGTAGATTTTATCATTCTTTCATATCTCTGGCAATATTCAAATCGAAAATTCTTGATCCACTTAAACTGATTTGTTTTAGCATGCCATTGCTTATGCTATACATAAAAAATACATTGGGTTGTGTCTTTTCTTCCTTTGCTAGAAAAAAAATGTTACTAATCCTTCAATGTTCCTTTTCTACCCAAATATAAGAGTAGAAGAAACAAGAGTAAAATGACATCTGTGCTATCTAGCTGATGGTTATCTCTGCATTTCATTCCATTTTGTTTTACAATTGCATTTTAGATAGATATTGGTGCAAGGCACATGCCGAGATTCTGTCAAACAAACTTTGTACCTTACTAAGACAAAGGAATTTTACCGGGGCAAAATAAGTTTTACAGGGAATTCTTAAATATCTCAATTCTCATAAAATTCAGAAATTATAATAAGATTGTAAAACTGAAGTAACTCTTTGTATCCCAATTTTTCCTTGAAGTGAAGATAATTTAAAAAATCTTTAGGGCGGCGCCTGTGGCTCAGCGAGTAGGGCGCCGACCCCATATACCAAGGGCTGCGGGTTCAAACCCGATCCCGGCCGAACTGCATCAAAAATTAGCTAGGCGCTGTGGTGGGCGCCTGTAGTCCCAGCTACTTGGGAGGTTGAGGCAAGAGAATCGCTTGAGCCCAAGAGCTGGAGGCTTCTGTGAGCTGTGACTTCACAGCACTCTACCAAGGGTGATAGAGTGAGACTCTGTCTCCACAATAAAAAAAAAAAAATCTTTAATAGAAGCAAAGTAGAGATTTAAGTATGCCATAAAATGTGTTAAAATTCATTTCGAATTATAATTTACACCTTTAAGTCCGTACAAAATGTAATATACACACACCCACATATAGGACATGTGCAATACATGTATGCAATGCATGTGTGCAAACAAAACTTTTTTTCTAATATGTCCAATGAATAATATTCAAACAATGTGGCAGAGTAAAATTCAGACTTCCATTAGAAGAAGCTGTGCATTTATTAGAATAAGTAGTATGTTTCAAGGTTTTATTTTGGTTCTCTTAAATTCAAAGGACTACCTTTCTGCTGTTACTCCTTTTTTCTGTTATTGTTGTTGCCAACATTCACAGGTTGATCGGTCCAAATAATTCCATTGTCTCAGACCACAAAATTAACCTCACGGATTTTGAACCTGTCATTATCTTCTTAAGATTCTTTCCTGGAAGCTAATGTCAAGGACTAAAAAAATGTTTTCCCAGAAATTCGGGGTTTGGTTTATTATTTTGTGAATGGGAAAGCAATGCCTTCTCCACTCAGATTAAATCCAGGTTGGACTATGGTCCTCTGAATGCAATACTGGTGGGATCTTTTTACAATAACATAATTTTACAATGATCAAAAGTCACAATGTAGTAAGAATAAAAATACGGAAACATATATCCTGAATTCAAAGTTTCAGAAAATTCTTGAATTCTTTACTCAGGATGTCAGTTGAAGGTACCAATTCTCTTCCCTTGGGAAGTGCTAACTGTGAGATAACGTCGACAGCTCTACCCACAATTATCAGACCCTGCCACAGACAGTTCTTACCTTCCTCTTGTGAAGTTTCGTTACTACTGTCTTTTTTTTTTTAAATAATTTTATTGAATCATAATTATGTACATTGGTGCAATCACAGGGCACGATTCATATACATTCAGAAATATTTTGATCATACTGTCTTTATGAGACCTTTTGTCTCTCTCCTTCTCTTTCAGAATGTCACAGGTGACTGATGTTGACTGATTTTTATCTCCGTATAA
>CAUYON010120923.1:0-41618 GCA_963573935.1 Arctocebus calabarensis
AGTCCCAGCTACTAGGGAGGCTGAGGCAAGAGAATCGCTTAAGCCCAAGAGCTGGAGGTTGCTGTGAGCAGTGTGACGCCACGGCACTCTACCCAGGGCGATAAAGTGAGACTCTGTCTCTACAAAAAAAAAAAAAAAATGCTGTTGTGAGATTAAAATGAAGGCAGAGAATATGCCTTTACATTTTGTTGCATGGATGCTGGAGACTGAAGGCGACCAGATACATTGGATAGTAACTTTAGGAGAGAAATATTTTCCCTACCTTTGTATGCTTCTGAGAATGATCCACCACAGAGGGGATATGCATTGATGATCCATACAGAAATAAGGAGCAAATCTGTGGAGCAAAGTCTTTTAGAAAGTGAGAGTGAATGGTATGCAGAGCACAAGTGGAGAGGTTAAGCTTTGGTAGGGAAAATATTCAGAGACGCTTCTTTTTAACAGGAGGAAGGTGGCAGAAAATAGATGCAGTTGTGGCTGTCATATTTAATCATAGGAAAATGAGTGAGTTTGTGTCTATGGCTTCTGTTTTTTCAATGAAGTAGGAAAAGAGGTCATCATGTAAGAGGAAGGCTTAGGGAGGACGTGTGGGAAGTTTGAGGGCAGAGGAAAGCTGTAAAATTGTCCTATCTGGAAGTGAGAAGGCTATCCTACTAGAACAAACACTATGATATCTTGGAAGTACTGAGCGGCAATTTGATCATTGAAATCATGAATTTAAGAAGGTGAAACCAGACTGCTTTCTTGTGTGATCTTTTTCCCAGTGTTTAGCTGCCAGAATGGAGTAGGAAGATAGTTGCTTTAAGTCAAGTCTGGGGGTTGCCAATTTAAAAAAAATGGAAGAAAAGAGGACCCAAAGTACTGGGAGATATTTGCAAAAAAAAAAAAAAAAAAGCCTTCATAATGAAGAACTATATGATAAATGTTATATCTCACTCACTTTCTTCCACTGATCATCAAGTTGTGAGATATTGAAGATGGAAAGGGCTTTTCCAATATCACTTTCTAAAAAAAGAAGATCCTGACAGGTAAACTGGCTTTCTTAGAATCTCACATACAGTCAGTAGTAGAGCAGGAACTGACAGCCAGAGCTCATTTTCTAGTTATTGTTCCTTCCATTATACCATGCTCTTATATTTTTGTTCACTTTTCATCTCCCTTCCATACCCTGAACAAGGATCCTAAAGTATTATGTGTAAGTACATGAAGGAAAACTTACCTTCCATTTAGTAATTTACATGTCTAGAACATAATTCCTTTTGTAGAACTTTTATATCCATTATTATTTTAGTCCTCCAAATATCTTGTGAGGTATTTGAGAATAGGTCCTTTATTTGTCTCATTGGATTTACGGATGAGAAAACTGGTAATGACTATTACTACACCACCACCTTATACTTGTATTTCAATTATAACTCTTTCTCCCAGAGACAAAAAGTTAATCTTATATGTGTTGATGTAAATGTGAATTTACAAGATGCTAATTATATTATGAGCCAGGAGTTTTTTTGTCAGGTAACTGGATAATAGGAGCCATATGGAGATTGCCATCATCTGATCTGAACAACAAGTGTAAGAAATCGAGGGAAATTTCCATGATGTAGATATATAACAAAAACCCCGTTTTATGAAAAAGGCGTTTGGAGGGCAGAATGAAATAAACTTTTTCAGAGCTATGGCGGGTGTCCAGCCAAAGCAATACTTTCTTAGGAGAAGAAGAGTGACAATATTCCAGGTAGAAGGAATATTGAACAAAAACATCCAATAACCCGAGGACCACATCGACCACTGAGTTTGGATAAAGTGTTTCGGCAAAACTAGTAGGGGGCTGAGGACAGAAAAGGCAAAGACACACTTTTTTTAAAGAGGAAAATATCAGAAGATGATTTAAAAAAAAATGTGCCATAGTAGTGGGAAAAATACAGAGAGTGAGGGGTCCCAGGGAGAAGTGGAGCCGTCAGCATTGCTAGTAAAGAAGGTACCATGAATATTGCAGCTCTGTGGCAAGAATCCCTGCTGCAGTGAGGTGGGGAAATGAAAAGGACAAACAGCAAAGGTGAGGTCTAATTTCAAGAAGATTGGTGGTACAGCAGAGAAGGGAGGGAGAGAACCAAAAAATTAGGGGTAGAAGAGAACATAGAGAAAAGGCATTTATATTATTGATTTTGGCTTCTTCGTAAAGGAGAAACTTGACCAAGATTTTAGGCAAAGAGTCTAGGTCCGGAGAGAAGGCAATGTGAAAGACGTTCAAGGGGAAGGGTGGTAGATTGAGGAGCGTCGCTGAGGGGGCGTGTAGGAGATGGATGGGGTGGGGAAATATAGAAGCGGAGGCATTGTTCTCAGGCAGAAGAGGAAGGTCATCTTTTAGAAGAGGGGAAGAGGGTAAAGATGGGGGTCGATGGTGATTATAAAGTTAATTACCTCATCATTTTCCTTCCACTTGAGTTTGGAGACTTAACGAGCCATGGTAGAGATGTTGACTTTGCTTCCTCAGAGCCTGTCTTCTTGTTTCATCTATATACATGGAGCCCAAAATACTTAGCAGAAACCAAAGGGAGTTGCTAAGACAGGTGGCTGGTTTGCTGTACCCCTAGTGTGTTGTATGACCAGGAGTAGATCCAGCAGCAGCACAACAGATACACTATTATATATCCTTTAAAAAGATCTGGTAATGGGCAGCGCCTGTGGCTCAAAGGAGTAGGGCGCTGGCCCCATATACTGGAGGAGGGAGGTTCAAACCCAGCCCTGGCCAAAAACTGCAAAAAAAAAAAAAAAAACAGATCTGGTAAGACCTGAAAAATTATTGCTTTCCAACGTTTCCTGTTATATCTGCACAATTATATTATACTTTTCTCTCTAATTTTCCTGGAGCCCAAAAGGTTTCCAAACGGAAGAACTAAGAGTATGTCACATCACCCAAAGGCCCTTTTAGTTTTCAGGTGGTTGTGGCCAAAGCATTTTTAGCTCCTGCAGTAATCTCCTTTGGGTTTAGAAAGAGCATAATGCTTGCCAATGTATCTATCTTTTAAACACTCCAACACCCTTCTGCAGCAGGGACTGGTCGTCACAGTTGAAACAAGAAAACCAATTATCTGTAAGTTTAGCTCCCAGGGGAGCTTTGCTTTTTAATTGAGAGATCGATGTTGAGTTCTCATGACATTCTGAACTTCCATTCAGTGACTGCTGACTAATGGTGGGAAATTGGATATCGGAGTATCTGACATGTCACATGGGTTTGAATCACGATCCATCTAGGCCAGCCTCTGGAGGCTGCTGCGAGCTGCAAGCAAGCAATAGTGTAGGGAGGATACAATGTGAGAATTGTTGAAACTAGTGACAGAAAATCTAGGTTCTAGATCTGGATCTCTCACAGCCTGGGTGATCTGGTGTTATTTATTTTCACTCAATCCTGATTTTTTACATTTTTAACGGGGGCAATAATCTCTGCCCTGCCAACCTCATAAGGTTATTGTGGGAATGTAGCAAACAGTTAACTCTTGTTAACTAGAAAGCTTCAGGCTCTGTGGTAGCATCATACACGTATTTGAGGAGCATGGGAATGATGCTGCTGACCATAGATGTTAAGGCTAATTTCGTCTTAGAAATATAGGCTTTTTTCATCAAAGAAGCCTATACTCCTAGAATTGGAAGTAGAATTCTTACTCTTAGACATCATTAAACATAGCCTGAAAACATACAAATCCCCTTCCCCCAAAGCCTTCAGTCAATCCTAAGTGAATTCCACATTCTAATTAAAAGCACAACTGTTACAGTTTGGTTTTTATAATCAATTAAAAGTCCTCTTACACAAGCTGTCAGAGGCACTGTTTCCAACCAGTTGCCCACCAAGGATGGAAAAATGGTAGGGCAACTAGTTGGAAAAAGTTTGTGTTTTATATGCTTTTGGTGGTAATACAAGCAAGTTGTAAGTAAAGGAATAGCATCAAAGTCCAGTGAGCAGCTGGCACTTCAATCTGGGAGAGAATGGTGGCCACTGTAAAGGGAGAGGAGGCAGTCGTGTCAGATTGATAGTAATAGTATTGTGATTTCACTAAGAACATCTTCTCCTTTCATTGTCACTCACCTTTATCAAAAGTAATTTCTGGACGAAAAAAATTTTCCAGAGTATCTCCCAATGCATAGATGGATCATAATCCTGAAGTTCAACATGAACTTCGTGAGTGGATTATTTGATGTCTACTCACATTTCCCATAGAAACAATAGCACTCACAAATCTCTAGCCATCTCAGAGAACCACTATAAAGTACAAAGTTTTTGAAAAGCTTTGTTTGCAGTGAAGTATAGTTGTTCTATGTTAACATTTATCTGAATAAATGAATAAAAAAATTAAAGAATGAATGTCTGGCACAGGCAAAATTCTGCTCTAAATACTGTGTGCGAGATGCAAGGTCTCAGATATAGCTGTTAACCTTAAAGGAAATGAAAGAATCTTTCAGCTGGACAGCTCATCAAAGTGACAGCTCCTTCTTAATTGCCTGTTTGCTGGTCACTATGGCTCCATGGGAAGTTTCATTAAAAGAAAATCCAATAAATGTCATGTAATCTTCTGTATGCAAAGACGGATAACCTAAAGATCATACAAGGTGTGGGGCTTGGAATTTAAGTTCAGGAACTTTTAAAAAACTAATTTTAATGGACAATATGTAATTTGTACATGGTGAATAATCAAAACAGTAGAAGTAAGCCTCTCTCCAACTCCAGACCTCTGCTCTCTCTCCCTAGAGGCAACTATTATAAAGTTTGTTGGGGGTGCTTTAAAAAAACTCACATCCTTATACCAACATTTATATACTTTTATAATTTTTTCATATTTACACAAGGGTGATCACACAGTACATAATAATTTTATGGAGCTTTTTCATTTCATATATCTTGATGATCCTTCTGGATCTACACACGTAGCTCAAACTCATACATTTTAACATTTACATAGTGTTTTGGCATACAGAGGAGTCATTATTTATTTTTACTCCAAAGCTTGTTTGCCAAGAAATAAAACATTATAAGGACAGGAAAAGTTCTTTTTGTCCCCAATCCCGTTTCTCTTGAGCCCCAGGGGCAACCAGTATCCTAAACATGGTATATGTATATGTCCTTTGTGTTCATGTTTTTATCCTTCTGCTATATATGCATATATCTGTAACAAGTATGTGGTAATATTTCACCTGTCTTACATTTCACACAAATATGAAATCATAAGCTTTCTGTAACTTGCTCCATTCTTCAATTTCAAATTTGTGTTTTCAGAGCTATCCCTGTTGATACATAGAGCTCTCATTCACTCGTTGATTTACCTTGCTCTTTCTTCTACTGAATATTGGTGGTTGGTTTGTTTGTTTTTCCTTCTTGCTTACATGCTAAAAATAAGAGTCCTACAATTGAAATGATTTTTCTCAGATCTTTGCTTTGCAGCTGCACTGGATACATTAATAAAAGCATGAGAGTTTCTTATAAATTGAAAGAGAAAATAAATTGAAAACCTAAAAATTTGAGGGAGGGGGCTAGAAAAGAACAGACATTTATGTTAAATATTTCAGCTATCACAAGTGTTGCAGTGAATGTCCTTGAACAACTTGTCACTGTTTCTTTAAGGTACCTAGGAGCTGCAATTGTTGGCTTGGGGTATACATATATTTTCAGTTTTGCTAAATACTGCCAAATTGCTCTCTGAAGTCAGTGTATAAACTCACATTCCCACAAGCAATGTATAACAATTTCTGTTTCCTCACATTACTGCCAGCATGTGGTATTAGCAGATGTTTTTATTTGGGGCAATCTAATGGCTATGGAATAGTTATCACTATGTTAATTTAATTTGCATTTCCCTGATTATTTGTGAAGATAAGGGTTTTTGAAAAATCTATCTACTGTTTATTCATATTTTTCCTTCTGTGCATTGTCCATTAATATTTAACTCATTGTTAATTTGAATTGGTTGTTTTATACTAAATGCAGTCCTGTATGTAGTCTGTATTTATTTCTTTGTTATATATGAGTTGCAAATGATCTTCTCCAAGTCTGTCACTTGCCCATTAACTTTGTTTATGATAATGTGTTATAGAAGGACAGAGGAGTTTTCCCTCTTGACATGATCAAATTAATCAATCGCTTACAATTTTTGCTTTTCATGTCTCATTCAAGAAAACCTTTCCTACCCTGATAGCATATCATCCTAAATTTCTTTTAAAATTTAAAAGTTTTTAACATTTAGTTATTAAATATATCTGGAATTTATTATCAATATATAATGTGATGTTAGAGACTATTTTTATTTTTATGATATGAATAAGCAGTTTTTCTTACCCCTTTTATTGAACAATCTATCCTTTCCTTCCATTATTTGTAGTGCCAATTCTGTCACAGACCAAGTTTCCTTATAATCTCTGCATCTGGATCTCTTTTTTCTCCCACTGATCTGTTGCCTCTCTCTGCATAAATACTATACTCTTTTAATTACTACAGTTTTCTAAATCTTGACATCTGTAGATGCGTCCTTTCTACTAGTTCTTTTAAATTTTGTCTGAGACATTCCTAGTTCTTTAATTATTCATCTGAGTTTTAAAATCAGCTTATTCAGTTTCATTAAGAAATCCTGCTGGAACTTTGTATGGAATTGAATTTATAGATTAATATTTTGGCATTGGGCATCTTTAAGTCTTTCTATACTTGGAAATTGTATATATATATGTGTGTGTGTGTGTGTGTGTATCCCTATATTCTTTTATATCTTTCACTAGTGCTTACATTTTCTATAAATAACATGGGTATCTTTCATTACATGTATACTTATGTAGTTAATAGTGGAACTTGTTATCATGGTAGCTTTATTTTAACTAACTTTATAAAGGCATAATTTACAAACAATAAAATTAAGTTATGATTTTTATGAGTTTTGGCAAATGTATACAATTGTATAATTGTCACTACAGCTGAGATGTAGAATCTTTCCTTATGCTCTTTGAAATCAGTCTCTTCCCCTCCAATGAGTCCTTGGCAATCACTATTGTGTTATCTTGTCACAATAGTTTGCCTTTGTCTAGAATTTCATAAAAATGAAATGATACAGCATGTAGTCCTTTGTGCCTGGCTTTTCATCTTCAGCACAGTGGTTTTGAGATTCATCCATGGTTTTTGTTTTGATTACTAGTTTCCTTTTTATTGCTAGGTAGTATTGTAGTGTATGGATATACCACAGTTTATTCATTCACCAGTTCATGGTTGTTGGCAGCCTTTTTTTTTAATGTTTAAATTTCAAAATGCTAGGGGATATACATGTTTTGTTTACACATTGTTTTTGTATAGACTGAGTCAAAGTTATACACACAAGAGTGCACTTCATCCAGATAGTGTGAACTGTACCCAATAGGTGTGAATTTACCCATTCCCTCTTCTCCTCTCCTCCAACTTGATTTTCATAGAGATTTACTTCCATATGTGCACTTAAGTGATGATTGATTAGTTCCAATTTGGTATTGAGTACAGGTGTTTGTTTCTCCATTGATGATGTTTCACTTACAGCAGCTCTCAACCTGTGGGTCGCAACCTCTTTGAGGGTTGAACGACCCTTTCACAGAGATTGCTTAAATACATCCTGTGTATTAGGTGTTTACATTATAATTCATAACAGTAGCAAAATTACAGTTATGAAGTAGCAACAAAAATAATTTTATGGTTGGGGATCACCACAACATGAGGAACTGTCTTAAAGGGTCGTGGCATTAGGAAGATTGAGACCACTGACTTAGAAGAATGGTTTCCAGTTCTCTCTATTTTGTCCAAAAAGATACTAGTTGCCATTTTTGATGGCTGAATAGTACTCCATAGCACAAATATACCACATTTTAGTAATCTATTGATATATTGGTGGTCACGTAGGTTGTTTCCACACCTTTGAGATTGTGAATTGTGCTGAATAAACATTCTGGTGCATTTGTCCTTTTTATAAAATGACCCTTTTTCCTTTGGGTATATACCTAACAGCATTTCTGAATCAAATGGTAGGCCAATCTTGAGTTTTTCAAGGTATCTCCATACAATCTTCCATAGACATTGTACTAGTTTGCAGTCCCACCAACAGTGTATGAGAGTTTTTTTACTATTATAAACAAAGCTACTATGAACATTTGCACACTGACTCTTTGTGTGGACATGTTTTCATATCTTTTGGATGAATTCCCAGGGTAGTCTTTCTGGGTAAGTATTCTTTATAAGAAATTGTCAATTTGTTTTACAATGTTGCTGTACCATTTTGCATTCTTTCCAGCAATGTATGCAGTCCTAGGAGTTGTCCCACATCTTCAACAGCACTTGATACTGGTAGGCATTTTTTTATTTTTCCTTTAGCCAACGACTAGTAATTTCTTTTAAAGTTACATTTTATGATATATTTGCTACTGTATAAGAATATTATTGATTTTTTAAAAAAACATCTATGCAATAATATTGACAAATTACATTAACAGTTCAGTTTGTCTGAAAAACTCTTAAATTAGTCTATAAATGATTACATTTTCTTCACTTCCAATATGTAAATCTATTTTTGTTCCCTGTCTTAATGAATTGGCAAAGATGTTTGTTAAATGCAATGTTAAATAATAGTTTGGAGAATAGATATCATTGTCTATGAGAATTAGGTTTTATGTTTCTAAAATTATAATGTTAATTGTGGGTTTTTGGTAGCTAGTATCAAATTAAATACTTCCCTGTATTCTTGATTTATTTTGAGGTTTGGGTGTTTTAGCAGAGAAGTGTTGAATTTTATTTATTTTTCTTTACCTATTGAGATGAGTACATATGTGTATTAAGTGATTTACAATGAATTTTTCTAATATTTGACTATCCTTGAATTTCTGAAATCAAGCTCATTTGGTCATAATGTTTTATTTTTTATCCATTTACTGAGATTAATATACTAATCTTTCATTTAGGACTTTTGAGATTTTCTTATCAAAAGTGAGATTGCTGTATAATATTTCATTTCTTATAAACTGGTCTGATTTCAGTATCAAGGTTTTACTGGCTTCATAAAAATGGGTTGAGCAGCTTTTTATTTTTCTAGTCTCTGGAATATTTTATATAATTATCAATTCTGTGAAAGTGTCACCTACCTGCAAAATCACAGGACTGTTGACTTTGGTTGCAGAAGGGTTGGCTACTGATTCAGATCTTTTCAGTGTTTAATGGTCTATTCATGTTTTCAAATTTTTGAATGAAATTTTAGTGATTTTTACTTACCATGGAAGTGTCATTTTCATCAAAGTTTTCATATTTATTGATATAAAATATTTCATAGCATACTTATTATTTTAACAATTTGAAATATTTATTTAGTCATTTGCACATCTTCATTGCTAATAGTGATCATTTAGGTCTTGATTCTTTTTGACTTATTCAGTCTTAACAAAGTATTGCCTATTTTATTAACCTTTAAAAATTTAGGTTTGAGCCTTATTAAATGTTTTTATTTTTTATTGTTTCCTATCTCATTAATTTCTGTTTTAATATAAATTTCCTTTCTTTTTACATTCTTATGGTTTGCTTCATGTTTGCTTTTCTGATTTCTTAAGTTGAATGCTTAGCATATGAATAATCAATTATGTTGTTTCATATTGTATATGTCAAGTTTTCTTACAAGTATCACATAGTTGCACCCCACAAGGTAGCATACACCATTAAGTAATACTTGTTTATAAGTGTCATTATTTTTTTCTTTATTTTGTTTGGATAGTTTTCTTTGTCTAGTATATGGAAGGTTTTTGTGGATTTTTTTTTTAATTTGGAGACAGAGTCTCACTCTGTCACCCAGGCTAGAAGGCAGTGTCATCAACATAGGTCAATGCAACCTCTCAAACTCCTGGGCCCAAGTGATCCTCCTGCCTCAGCCTCCCAAGTAACCGGGACTACAGGTGTGTGTCACCATGTCTGGATAATTATTTTCTATATTTTTTGTAGCAACAGGGTAGGGGACAGGGAGGGTGTCTCACTTTTGCCCTGGATGACCTGAAACACCTGACTTGAAGTGATCCTTTCACCTGGGCCTCCCAGAGTACTAGGATTGTAGGTGTGAGCCACTGAGCCTGGCTGTATTTTGTACTTAAAAAAGTTATTTTGGTTTTTTTTAATTTTTGTCACATTTTGATGGAAATATTATTAATATCATATTCCTCATTTGAATTTATTAAGACTTCATCTGATACCTTGAGCTTTATCAATGTTTCAAATATGGTTGAAAATACTACATATCCTATATTAGTTGGGCCCAAGATTCAATATGTCTGTATGTATGTATTAACTTAAACTTTGATATTGCATTGCTCAATATTATTAATATATATTCCTACATCCCTGCTTTATCAATTCCTGAGAAGAGTGTGTTAAAATCTCCCTGTAGTAATAAGATTTGTCAGGTGGTTATTCTTGTTCTTCTGACAAACTGCTTCATCTTTCAAAGTCCCAGTGTTCTTTTTGTAAAGTGAAATGAGAAATTATGTG
Source organism: Arctocebus calabarensis (assembly GCA_963573935.1). Taxonomy (NCBI): domain Eukaryota; kingdom Metazoa; phylum Chordata; class Mammalia; order Primates; family Lorisidae; genus Arctocebus; species Arctocebus calabarensis. Next base: position 10,514 of record CAUYON010120923.1, read on the forward strand.
TAAAACAAAAAGCACTAGAATCAGTGCAGAGCAGGCACTCAATAAACCAGACTTGGTTTTGTTTGCTCATTATTACTATTATACATAACAGTAAGCCCTGCTTTCTCAAGATGTTCTCAAGATGGCTTAGGGTGAGGCATATCAGCCAGAATGGAAGTCCAAGCAAGGAATATTAAATCAACTTGGCCAGTTCACATTATCTAGGCAGGGTGAGTCACAATTAGGGATCACCCCATCCACCAGGAGAAGCAGTTGTTTCTATAATGAGTGTGTCTTGGGAACTTTCTTATAGTCACCTAAGGGAGAATGAGTCAGCGTGGGTCCACAATATATCAGTACAAGGTAGGTGCCAAACCTTGGAGCCCTTGTGCCAGTTCAGCATGGCCCCAGGACATTGGAGCCTCCTAAAATTGTTGGATGCCACTGGTAAAACTTTAAAGATTCCAGCAACTACCCAGGGCCATTTAAAAATATTTTTTTCTGGAAAATTTTTGTGTTTTCTTATGTAAAATGATATTTCCTGAGGTATTTAAGTGAGGCAAAAGAAATGGTTGGGAAATCTCTTCTCCTACCTGTAGCCAGTTTCAGGAGAAAGTCCTAGTAAAGAGTAGATGTGGTGATCCATTCCCCCTACCTATACTAAGTAAATGGGATGGCAGGACTTCTCAGGGTGTGTCTTCCTTCCTTCCTTCCTTCCTTCCTTCCTTCCTTCCTTCCTTCCTTCCTTCCTTCCTTCCTTTCTTCCTTCCTTCCTTCCTTCCTCCTTCCCTCCCTCCCTCCCTCTTTTTCTCTCCTTCTTTTCTTTGTGCCTTAGATATATTAAGTGAGGGCTCAATCTTTAGATGTGTTGCTTACTGATTTGATCTACTGTGTTCATTTCCCAGTAGCTCGATGTCATAGTGTAGAGTTCAAATCTAGCATATAAGAAAAGCAAAATAATCATTCCAATGTTGACTGGTAAGGTAGCTAAACATGTAGACTCTGGATTTGGGCAGATTTGACTTCAAAATTCTGACTCTACCTCGTACTGAAGGTGTGACTGAGCAAGTTACAACTTCTCTGATCATCTTTTCCCTCATGTGTAAAATTGATTAGGATAAAATCAGGTTGTTGTGATAATTAAATGAGATAACCTAAGGGTGTGACATAGTGCCTGATATTTAGTAGACAATAAATGCTAGCTAGCTCCCTCTTCCTTTCTCAAACCCATATCCAGTTAACTCCACCTTGCTGTGAGCTATACACGTATCCTCTTCAATTTAAAATCAGCTAGGTACTACAGGCTCATATTTCTTCACTTAATGGGCATTTATTTGGTACAGCTCACTATTAATGAAAAAGGTAAATGTAGATGTGACCAATTTTCTTAAGAAATCTTACTCTAGTTTGGAATACAAAGCATATACATATAGACACACACAAAGCCTGGATCAGGAGAAAACAACGGACCTGAGAATACTGAGTTATAATGCTGGGTGGCAAGATCATATGAAAAGGTGAGACTAGAAATAAATATTGGAGAGGAGGTAAAATATTGGAGAAGAAAAAGGGGTGGGCCCAGTTTTGGAAATTTTAGAGGGCTTGGAAGTGCAAATAATTTCCCATAGTATAGCCCAAAGTTGTAATGCTTGCAAAGTCATCATTCCTACCCTGAACAACATTTATTGAATGCCATCTTGGTTCAAGGGACTGAGATGGTTACACACAGAGCTTTAAGACACCTTGGTCCTTTCCTCCAATGCACACAATCTAATAGAGGAGGAAATATAAGGGTATAAAAAAGTGGAATAGAATAAGGCAGTATAGGAGTATATGATGATTATGTGCTACAATCAATTATTGGTCCTAAAGTTCCAAAGAAGAAGTGAACACTTAGTTGACTCAGGAGGATAACCACCATAATTAGGAATATGGGGAGGGCTTTTCATTGATAAAATGTGAAGGCAATGCAGATGAGGAAAACAGTAAGTATACAGGGAAGGATATGAGTGGAGGGAAGGAAAGAGGGGTTATTAAAGGTAAGGTATGAGAGGTAAGTAAGATTGTGATTGATTATAGATGGACTTATAAATTAAGATGAAGGATTTGGACTTTATCCTGAGGATAATGGGGAGCCATTGAAGTGTTAAATAAAACAGTGCTGTGATCACACTTCTGCTTAGAGTAATCCTAACTCAGCATTGTTGAGGATAAAGTTGTAGGGGACAAAACTGAAGGCAGTGACACTAGTTAGGAGGCTATTGCAATAGTTCAAGCAAGTGATGAAATAGAGAAAAGCCTGATCTAGGATAGGGAAGTACCTAATAGAAGAAGCATCCAGAAGAAAGATCTTCCAGTGTCAGGGCTAAATGTACCTTAGCCATCTGGGTCTGGCTGCCCTTAGACTTGAAGCGACTTCACTTGGCCACACTTGCTTAGATTTTGTCCAAACCTACCTTGGCATGAGTTTTGAGTCAGAAAATAATTTCCTGATTGTTCCTGTCACCAACGGTTCAAATTTACTAATGAGTCTGGCCCATCTGAGGAATGTGAACTATGAACAGGCAACAAAGTAAAGCTATAGGTCTTGGCCTGCATAAAATGTGACTCTTACCACAATTCCAAAAAGTGATAAACTCAAAGTCATCTTGAGTCAAATTAGACAAATTAGGGACATCTTTTGATCTTTTCTACATATGGTGATAAAGTGATTGTTTATGATGTTAGTGAAGCCTATGAAGAAGGTTACTGTAAATATCAGCCCTACAAGACAATCTTTATGTTTCCCTAATATCATTTACTTCTAAATATGCCTTCCGCCCTACTCGTGATATACTTCTATCTCAGCTTTTTATCCTTAGTTTCTTTTATTCCCTTCACTATTCACCTCCATGCCTACCAGCCCTCACTCTTTATAGATGTCTTAAAAAGCACCTACCTTTTCCTAGGTGCTCCGTTATGAACACAATCCATCCTGCTTCCCTTCTTTAAGTTCCAGACTCATTGTTTACATACTTCGGTGCATGTTGGTGGACATCCCAGTAATCCAGGAGGTGATATAGCAGAGTGGAAAAACATGAGATCTTTGGGCAAATAGACTTAGATCCAAATCCTAGATTCACTATTCACTAACTGTGTGACCTCAAGTGAGTTACTTAACCCTTCTTAATTATAGATTTCTTATCTGTAAAATGTGAGCAACAATGCCAACCACCACACAGTTCTTGGGAGGATTAAATTGGATAACTGATTTATCATTGGACACAGAGAAAACACTCACAAATGTTGATTTAGATAAAAAGCCATCATACGGCTTTCTTCTGGGTGGGATCTTCTGTCTTCCCTATTTGGGTTCAAGTTCCCAAAAGGTAGTGACCATAGCTTTCCTCTTTGTGATCTCTCTCCACTCTTGTATCAAACGGTGTGCAATTAATTTAATGCCTTGATCAGGCATGGTCCAGAGGCAAAGATAGGGAACCATCTACAGGAAAGGAGTGGATCTCAGGAGGCTGAACCTATTATAAATGGGAGAGTTCAAATTTATCAGAAGAGGAAAATAAGGGAAACCTTGGGCTTTAAGGGTAAAGAGAGCTAATGGCCTCTTATCTTATACTGAAGCAGTTTCCTAGTCAGATAGTCCTGAAATGAAATCCAAGTGCCATTGTTCACAAGCTGTGTGACCTACAGCAAATCACCAAATCTCTTAAGGCCTCAGACGTAGTTGGTGACCAAACATGTCACTTCCCTCTTTATTTCTTTCCCTTCCCCTCTTTTTAATGATTGGGATGCAGTGGAGAATTGGAGAGAGAGAATAATCATTAAGCTTTGGTGAGGCCACCCCAAATGTTTTCTTCACATCTTTGTTCCCCAGACTAAGGATCATGAGGTTGATCATGGGAATGACCACCACGTCGAACACAGAGACCAATATGTCACTTCCTAGCAAGCACTTAGAGAATGGACACAGATAAATGAACACTGTGGTTCTCTAGTATAGGCTCACTGTAGCCAGGCAGGAAGCACAAATAAGAAATGTCTTATGCTGTAGTTGGGTTACAGCTTTCATATGAAAGCAATGTACACAGCTATGATTTGATAATAAAAAAAAGACATGCCTTATGTTAGCCCTGAGCTAAAGTGATTCTCATGACACATACATAGGAGTTGATGTTCAGGGAGGCAGACACATTAAAGCATGGACAAAGATTAGAATCCAGAGAACTTGTGAATCAGAGCAGGAGAGTTTTAAAAGAGGGGATCATAGAAATAGTTAAGAATGGCATGAACTTACAGAAGTTTGGGTGAAAGGTTGTGGTCCCAAGAAGCACCATGTTCACTAGGCCCCATCACATATCTGTAAGCTATTGTTGCAAGCAGAGCCTTGGGGACATGATGATATAGAAAGCAGATGATTACAGGTGGCCACTTAGTAAGCATAGGTCACACAGGCCAGGAGGAAGAACTCAGTGGCAGCAAAGATTTTTTTTAAAGCAGCTTAACCAGGTGATATGAGTAGAAAAGGATATGGTTTGACAGTCAGGGAAAAAAACTCTGGAACCGTTATTGAAGAGTAGCAGAAGTTGCCAAAGGTCAATTTTCAGAGGAAGAAACACATGGAGTCTGACGTTGAGGACAGACCACAATAAGGGCAAGGAAGGCCAGGTTTCCTCCCACTGTAAATGCATAGATGAAGGAGAGGGCAGGAAAGATGGAGTGAAGCTGAGGATCGTCCGTGCGTCCCATAAGGAGAATTCACTCACCTGCGGGATTGCTGCAGGTCTACAGGAAGGATGTGCAGGAAAATGGTCAGACATGCAGAGCTCAAGTTCTTAAAGACAAACCTGTAGGGGCTTGCCTTGACTCCCTACGACATGACATGCCATATGTGGTGACTATGGCAAATGCTTCATCCCCTGCTCTTGCCACTCTCCAGCCTATTGGCTACACGGTTTAAAGGTTTGAGAATGAGATTTGGGGTTAGAAGAGTCTGACTCTCACCTTTGCCTCTTCCTGTCTCTGCGACCTTGAGCTGCTGTGTTAATTTTTCGGAGTCTTCTCTGTAAACAAGGATTAAACACCTATTCTGTAAACCTGGCTGTGAGGACTGAAAGTGATAGTGGGTGTACGTCAAATATCTAACCTGGCATGAGGTGAGCAGGAACTCAATAAAGTCTAATTTCCGTCCTCTTCCCATACTCTTCTTTCCCCCCACATTAACCCTATCCTCAGCTAATGCCTCGCCTGCGTAGAGTCAAGGACACCTATCCCACACATTGGAAGGATTCAGGAAATTTGCAGGCCCTTTCATTATCAGCTATGTGTTTGTGACGAGGGGACAGCAAAGTATAGTTGGAGAGGGAATAACCAAAACTGTAACATAGAAGTAAGAGAGCAATCTCCAAAGTCAATCATATGTGGATTAAAGACCATTTCTGACCTACTAGCTGTATGATCTTGAGCAAACTACTTAATTTGAGTGTCAGTTGCCTCATCTATAAGGGGAGAGTACCAAGTATTTCCTATTTCACTAATTTACTGCAAAGATGACATGAGATCGTATGTGTAAAGAAAGCACTTAGCATTGTGTCTGCCACCTACTAACAGGTGGTGAATTGGTTAGCCACCCCTTCTCTTTTATTTTGCTCAGAGTTCTCTAAGAAGTAGCAATGTTGAATTCTGCTTAAGGTCATGTCTACCCTTTCTCTTAATCTGGCAGACTGTCAATGTATAACTACTTTAATATTGTTTTTTTTCTGTTACAAGTAGGATAGTGAAGGACAAACACTAGCATTGCACAGAGGATTTATATCATTGGATTTGGAGTCAGAACACCTAAGTTTGAGTTCTGATGCATACTGTTTGAGCTCTATAGCCTTTGGTAAATTCTTTCTGAGTCATAGGACCTTCATCTGTTAAATAAGAAAAATAGCACTTGCCTCTAATCTCACAGGTTTACTGGAAAGATACAATGAGAATCCCTAGAAAAATGCTTTGTAAACTGTAAATATAGTCAGAGTGCCTACTCAGAGAGCATGTGCTGGCATAGCCAAATTACCTTTAGAAAAATTTCTCTGACAATTGTTCAGTCGCTGCTCCTGTGCCCCATCCTCCCTGCATGCTTCCCTGTACCTGCCAGCCCACCTTGGATTTCTGCAACACTGACTTTCCTCTACATATGGGTTCCTAGTTGGAACCTAGATGAAAAAAAACTAGCAACCTGTAATGGAAATTCCTGGTAACTTTCTGCACCTCTGAGGCTGTAGGTGCTTGCTTTCGGTTGATATTTCATTAAAGTCATTAAAGTCACTTTTCTGGACAGTTTTGGGAAGTGAAATTCCACAGTGTAAAATACTGGTTGTTCAAAACTTAAACATTATCCTGAATATAGTAATAGCTACCTTCAATAACGCACCACACCTTGTGTTGAGTGACTGACACAACTCATTTTATTTAAAATTCTTTATGTATGACCAAGAAGTAACTACCGTTATCTTTTCCATCTTGCCTGTCCTATATCACCCACCTTCCTTCTTTGAGTGTTTCTTAGAGGCTACGACTATTCACTAACCACTTCCCTCTTTCTGTACTCATCCAAAATGCTTTAGCCCAGCTTCTGTGGTTGTGCTCTTTCCAGATGTTCCCTTGGCAGACACAGAAAGTCTGTGTGCCACAATAGTAAAGCCTCTGGAACTAAGCTCCAAGTTATAATCCTTCCCTATTTCCCCCTCTGGGCTTGACTATTTCTCTGTAATTGGCATAGTCATTAATATAGTAAAATTTCTGTTTTCTCAACTGGTCTCCTGAGATGCCCAGAAAAGTAAGCTCAGGAGCTGAACAGCTGTGATGTCCAAGATGGTGGGAGCAGTAAGCAAAGCCGTCCCCAATGGGGTGTTTGCGCTGCCTCATACTGAGAGTGTGGGGAACTGTAGTCACCACTGAGGTGTTTTAGGGACAGTTAGAAGAATAAAATAGACCATGAGATATATTGTATTATAAACTTTTTATCTGAAGTGAATTCTTAGTTGTGTTAAAAAGTCTTAGCCACAATTAAAATACTAGTTATTTCCCCAAACATAAGGATGCTAGGAGTTATGTGCAAAATGGCCAATATAAAATATGACAGTAAGGGTATATTTCATTTTATGATCTGTCATATCACCTTGTTTATGCAACTCTTTACTCTGATTATAAACTATAAATCACCTTTAAGCATCAAGGCATTATTTAATTAGTTTTTATGTGGTCAATAAAATTTCTGAGTGCCACTGAGTGCTTTAATAAGTACTCTTGTCTCTTGGGTGTGTGTGGAAGCCAGTTGCCCTCTACCATATTTTCCACTTTTTATCAAATCAGGTTTGAGTTGTGGAAAGTTTGCTTCTATGTATTTGTTTCATTTTTTCCATTTAATAAATGCTCATTAAATATTTATCATGTACCTGTCATTGTTCAAGGAGCTGGGAATATGAAATCAATGGTTTAATAGTATTTCCTCCATATACTCCATTCTTACTCCCCCATAGCTGCAATGGCATACGCACACATACACACATACAACACGCACACACAGAGTCTTTCATTTAAAAGGTACAAACAGCCTCTATCTCCTTTGGCACTAAGTTTGTAGAAAATGTCAAATTATTATGCATTTTAAGGGCTAAACTATTGATTTTAAGGCAAGAAAATGATTTTAAAAGTAGATTTTATAAACATCTCCCTTGCAGACAGATTCATTTAATTCTATTGCTTGGGTATGCAGAATTTTGTAACCATGTAAAGTAGAGAAATTATTCTTTTTTTTTTCAAGTTAAATTTTAGCACATTAGGTGATGTTTGAACCTGTTTATGGGCTTCTGCTGTGGAATGATGGGCTGGCTCCACGTATTGAAGAACACTGCCCCCAAATTTAATTATCTTGAAATATCACCACCACATAGGATAAAATGAGCCATTTTGTTCATTGCAACTGCAGCTTTTTCTGAAATGGAGGTTATGGGATAACAACTTAAAGGCTAACTCATTAATGCTCAGGGATGAATGAGGTAATGCCTTAGCACACCAAATTGGTGTCCAAATGTTTTCATCCCGAGGCTTGCATCTCTTTCCCGGTTGTGATATATTAATGGGGATGTCTTTATACATTGTTGTTGCCTGTACACATTTGAATAACGTAGATACAATACTTTCTGGGCACTCAGCCTTGTGTACTATCAATTTCTCAAACTCCAAAGGTCTCTCAGTGGCTAGAAGCAAAACTCCGATGGTGCCATAAACTGCCTAAATTATAAGAATTCAAACCACAGTGCTGTTTCTGCTTTTGTTCTCAAAGGTGTTTACTAGTAAGCACTGCACCATTCCTAACTATTTGATGGAGGCGATGGAGTGAATTAGTCCTCCACATTGTGAAGGCTATGGATTTATGCCTAGCTGAAAGCATTTCCTTCCTTGCAGTGTCAAAGCTGGTGACCTTTCTGATGTTAATTTGTTTCTCCACCTGTACCATGCATTTCAGGAGGATGTGAGGAATAGGTTTGATGCTACTCAGATGTGGTTCCCCTTTTGTGTATGGCTGTGGTGATGGCTCGATACAGGAGTCACCTATACTGAGGACAGATCCTGAGAATGTCCTTTCACTAGTCTACAGAGAATGAGGCCAGGAAATTCATCTTCATGGAGCCTGGAACATAAAGAGTTTTGTTGTCCTCCTTGAAATGAGTGTTCTCCCTTAGTTATGATGTCATCTGGCCATTTGCTATCCCAAATTAAAGTTTTTTCCTACTTTTCCCTGGCTCCTGAATGCATAGCTCAGAAGTTGCAGTTTCGAGTTACATATTTTTGAAAGATTTATCGAGCCAGTCAGTTCAAGGAAATGTGATAAATTCAATCACAAAATTTTATGTTATTCTTACAACGGCCCTATGAAGTAGCTGCAATTTCATTTCTATTTTACAGAAGAAGGAAGCAAAGCTCAGACAAAGCAAATAATTTTCCCAGGATCACATGGGTGATATGTAACCAAGCTAGGAATGATATTGAAAACTTTCTGACTCTACAATCTGTGCTCTATTTGCCATAGCACACTGGAGTCCTCTTTTAAGAAAACTTACTTGTGGCTCAGCGCCTGTGGCTCAATGGGCTAAGGCGCCAGCTACGTACACCTGAGCTGGTGGGTTCGAATCCAGCCCGGGCCCGCCAAACAACAATGACGGCTGCAACCAAAAAATGGCCGGGTGTTGTGGTGGGCACCTGTGGTCCCCGCTACTTGGGAGGCAGAGGCAGGAGACTCGCTTGAGCCCAGGAATTGGAGGTTGCTGTGAGCTGTGATGCCATAGCACTCTATCCAGGGTGACAGCTTGAGGCTGTCTCAAAAAAAAAAAAAAAAAGAAAAGAAAACTTACTTGCTAATCCACTTAATCCTTTTCTTCCAGAGTAATGATTCCCAGCCCTGGTCGCACATTGAAAGTACCAGAGAGGCGGGGCAGTGCCTGTGGCTCAAAGGAGTAGGGTGCTGGCTCCATATACTGGAGGGGGTGGGATCAAACCCAGCCCCAGCCAAAAACTGCAAAAAAAGAAAAAATAAAATAAAATAAATAAAAATACCAGAGAGGTTAGGAAAATACCATATGCAGATCCCACTCTCAGATTCTAGTGTAAATGGTCTGGGCTGGTGCATGGGAATTTCTATGTATATTTTTTGAGACAGAGTCTCACTTTGTTGCCCTGAGTAGAGTGTCGTGGCATCATAGCTCACAGCAACCTCAAATTCTTGGGCTCAAGTGATTCTCTAGCCTCAGCTTCCTGAGTAGCTGGGACTACAGGTGCCCACTACAATACCTGAATATTTTTAGAGATGAAGTCTTGCTCTGGTTCAGAATGGTCTCGAACCCATGAGCTCAGGCAATCCACCCACCTTGGCCTTCCCAGTATTGGGATTATAGGCATGAGGCACCTCGCCTGGCCCATGGGCATCCATATTTTTGAAAAGGCTTCCCAGGTGACTCCCAGTAACCGACAGAATTGAAAACCAAATTTAAAATTTGGAGCTGGCTCAGTGCCTGTGGCTCAACAGGCTAAGGCACCAGCCATGTACACCTGAGCTGGCGGGTTCGAATCCAGCCTGGGCTGCCAAACAACAATGATGGCTGCAACCAAAAAATGGCTGGGTGTTGTGGCGGGTGCTTATAGTCCCAGCTATTTGGGAGACAGAGGCAGGAGACTCGCTTGAGCCCAGGAATTGGAGGTTGCTGTGAGCTGTGATGCCATGGCATTCTATCCAGGGTGACAGCTTGAGGCTCTGTCTCAAAAAAATAAATAAATAAAAATAAAATTTGGAGCTAATGTGTTCTTTTCCTTCTTTCCTGTTCATAAGGATCATCTTAACCTCAGTTGTGTAATTCTTCACAGGTTTTGATAAGGAATTTGGAATTTTTACTCAATCTGACAATCAGGGAGCAGTTGCCTCACAATGGTTAGGGACCATTGCCTTTGGATCCTTAAAAATGTCTCTTTTTGGAGAATCTGAGCTATTGCTAAAATGGCGAACTGGTATCTTGAACCAACCCAAGGAATATTATGAAGTAAAAGGCATTTCAGGAATGACTACAGACATCATCTTCATTGTTTTTCCACAAAGACATTTGGAAAGACACAGCCTTGATCACAATTTTCAAAGCTATGAGATACCTTCATCAAAGGGTACTCTTTCTATTTCTTTTATACAACAAACTTTTATTGAACATCTGTATTTATCAGGCATCATTAATTGTTCTCAAACTTCTATAAAGAGTGTCTGGAATTGCATGGAAGTTTTTTTTCATTGCCCAAATTATGGGAAGAAATTCTGACATAATTAAGTCATACGTGGCCAGGGGTGCTGATTATTCTGTAATGCTCAAGACAGTCTTGAGCGATTCTTGTGACAAGAAGCATTTCACGCCAAATGCCAATAGTGCCTTTATTGAGAAATAATAATATATAGTCCAGGTCTGGGCTTTAACATCTTGCCCCTTCAAAGACAATGGCTATTATCACCATCACCCTGCTCCTATTGAAGCTTTTTGAAGGTATTTTCAGTCATTTAGTTTGTAAGTCAGCAACTATCATGTCCTTATCATACAGTGAAGCCTTAACAGGCAATATGTAAAAGGGAAAGAAAAGATAGTGCTTACGTAACTTCAGAGAGCTCACAATCTAATTGTAAAGACAAAATATACACTTGTGAATAAGATTTAAGAACTTTCCCCAAGCAATATGCCAACTAGTACATATATAAAGCCAAAAGTAGGGTGATATAATGGAAAGAACATAATATTTCAAGTCTGGCAGATATTGCTCCCAAAATGTACTTTTTGTCTGATCTTGGGCATGGTACTTAACATCTCTGAGTGGCAGTTTTCTAATCTGTAAAATGGGATACTTACAGTGTAGAGTTTAAACATGTATTACAAATAATGCAAACAATGAATATAATTGTCTATCACAGCATTGGTAACATACAAAATGCTTTGTAAATAGCATTTCCTGCTGTTAAGAACACATATAATAAAAACTATTTGATTGAACAATATCATCAACTAAGTTGGACTAACTGATAACCAGAGAACACTCCACAAATAATACGTTTGCCAGGAAACACCAAATCATAATCATTTGAAATTAATTGAAAGTATATAAATTATGCTTTCTGAGCATAGTTGATTTAAATTAGAAAGCAGTAAGAGAAAGATAGCAAGAAAATCTTCAATTACTTGTAAATGTAACTTCTTCGCAAATAATTCATAGCTCAAATAAGAGGTCTCAAAGGAAATTAGAAAATATTTGGAATGAAGTAAAAAAGATAAAAAAAATCACAAACATGGGCAAATCTGTACAGAAACTGGAAGCCTTGTATACTGTTGGCGGGAATGAAAAATGGTGCAGCTAGTATAGAAAATGGTATCAGAGATTTTCAGTTAAAAAATATAACTACCATATGATCCAGAAATCTCAATTCTGGGTAAATATTCAAAGAAAATAAACCAGTATGTCGCAGAAATACCTGTACTCTTATGTTCATCGAAACACTATTCACAATAACCAAGATATAGAAATAACCAAGTGTCCATTGACAAATGAATGAATAACAACATTTGGCATAGCCGCACAACACAATATCATTCAGCCCTAGAAAAGGAGGAAATTCTTCCATTTTTAACAATGTGGATGAATGTAGAGCACATTATGTTAAGTGGAATAAACCATTCACAGAGTGACAAATACTGTGTGATTCCATTTATATGTGGTATCAAATATACACATAGGCAAACTCAGAGAAGCAGAGGATACAATAATGGTTGTCAGGGGCTGGGGAGAGGGAAAAATGAGGAGTTGTTGGTTAATGAGTATAAAGTTTCCTTTATTCTTGGTGAGGTCTAGAGAGCTGCTATATGACATAGTGCCTATGTGTATCAATACAGTATTGTGCACTTCCAAGTTGGTTAAGAGAGTAAATTTCATGTTAAGTGTTATTATCATGAAAACAAAAACAAAGAGACACAAGCAAACTTTGCAAGGTGGTGGTTATATTTAATACCTTGATTTTTAATATCCAATGTACTCAGCTCTACTATGAAGCTAATTTATAGCTTTCGTGTGAAGGGTATAACCCAACTATAGCACAAGAATATGGGGAAAGGGGCAAGGGTAGGGAGGGGAGGGGGGCGGTGGGGGTGGTGGGAGTTTTTTTCCTTTCTTAAGGGTACATGTGAAATTTACTAGGTATAGAGTATAAATGTCTTAACATAATAACTAAGAAAATGCCATGAAGGCTATGTTAACCAGTTTGATGAAAATACTATAAATTGTATATGAAACCTGCATATTGTACCCCATGATTGCAGTAATGTACACAATATGATTTAATTTTTAAAAAAGTGTATAATGTTTGGCATTCTCCGTATATATGTGTACCCTTTAAAATGGCTCTAAACCTAAAATAGTTAAGTATTAACATAACATAGCTTGTATAGCATCTGTATGCTGAGAAGAATAAAATGTGAATGAAAGATATCAAAAAACAACTAAATAAACTCACACCGTGAGTATGAACTAGAGCAGGCAACATAATAAAGGTGTCAATTCTCCCTAAAATAATCTGTAGATTTAATGCAATAGCAGTAAAAAACCTACCAGGGTTTTGTTGTTATTGTTGCAATAGACATTAGGAATTTCTAAAACACTAACTCCTGAAATTTAAATGACAGGATAAGAAAAATAGAAAGCTAACACAATTCTGAAAAAAAGAACAAAGTTGGAGGACTGGTACTACTCATTTTTAAGACTTACTATAAAAGGACAGTAATGAATACAGCGTACATTAGCAAAGAAACACTTGGATCAATGGAACAGAATTGGGTTCAGAAATAGACACATGCAAACATGGGCATTTCATCTTTGAAAAAGGTGTGAAAGCAATTCATTGGAGAAAGTAGTCTTTTCAAGTAGTCTTTTTATTTTTTTGTTCATGTGCAGAAAGAGAATCTTGAACTCCACCTCACACCTATACAAATGTTAATTTAAAATGATACACCAATATAAATTTAAAACATAAACTTTTGGGAAATATAGGAGAAAACCTACATAACCCAAGTTTAGGCAAAAAAAGTCCCTAGAAAGGAAACCAAAGGCACAATACCTAAAAGAAAAAAAAATCTTTATTAAAATTTAAAACTTTTTCTCTGCCAAGGGCACTATCATGAAAATTTAAAAAAAAAATAGGCTAAAGACAGGGAGAAAATATTTGCAATTAATTTATTCAACGAAGGATTTTTATCTAGAATATGTAGACAACTGTGAAAACTCAATAGTTAAAGGAAATCCAATTAGAAAATGGGCAAAAGGCATAAACAGACATTTCCCTGAAGGGATAATATACAGATGGCAAATACATATGGGAAAGATGTTCAACATTGCTAGCCATCAGGTGGATACAAATTAAAACCAAGATGAGCTAACACTAAGCACATATTATAATGTCTTTAAAAGATACTAAAGTAGGGTGGCGCCTGTGGTTCAGTGGGTAGGGCGCCAGCCCCATATACCGAGGGTGGCGGAGTCGAACCCAGCCCTGGCCAAACTGCAACAACAACAACAACCAAAAAAAAATAGCAGGGCATTATGGCATGCAGCTGTGACAGGTCCCAGCTACTAGGGAGACTGAGGCAAGAGAATCGCCTGAGCCCAGGAGTTGGAGGTTGCTGCGAGCTGTGTGATGCCACAGCACTCTACTGAGGATGATAAAGTGAGACTCTGTCTCTAAAAAAAAAAAGAAAAGAAAAAAAGATACTGGAATATAAGTGCTGGTGAGGATGTGGAGCAACTGGAATTCTTATTTATTTATTTATTTATTGAGGCAGAGTCTCGCTTTGTGGCCCTTAGTAGAGTGCCATGGCATTATAGCTCACAGCAACCTCCAACTCTTGGGCTCAAGCGATTGTCTTGCCTCAGCCTCCCCAGTAGCTAGGACTACAGGAGCCTGCAACAATGTCCAGCTTTTTTTTGTAGAAACAGGGGTCTCACTCTGGCTCTGGCTGGTCTCAACCTCCTGAGCTCAGGGCAATCCACCCACCTAGGCCTCCCACCGTGCTAGGATTACAGGACTGAGCCGGCGTGGCCAGCCTGTAATTCTTATACACTGATGCTTGGAATACAAAATGTTACAGTCACTCTAGAAAATAGATTGGAAGTTCCTTGACATGTTAAACATGCACTCACCATATGACAAAAAAAAATTGCACTCTACATTATTTTTCCTAGATCAATGAAAATATGTTCAGAGATAAACTTGGACAATTATTTATAGCAGCTTTATTCATGACAGTGAAAAACTAAAAACAACATACTTCAATGGGTGAGTGGTTAAGTGTGATACAACCATACAATGGAACATAACTCAGCAAACAAGTTTCTCTCCTATGAGCTCTTAAAGTTCCAGATGAATGGAAAGTTCCATATAAATGGGAAGAGTATACAGATAACAGAATAAAGACCTTTGACTGAATCACTAATTCAAGAGAAGGTCAATGTGATTTTGAATGCCATGTTGCAGATGAGGTCTTCTACTGGTGGAGTGGAAAGGCTTGGGAAATAGGAGAACATGAATCAGGAAGATAGTCATTGGTCACTGAATCCCTCCTGCAACTGGAATTGCAACGGGACTGGTAAGCTTAAAATTTATCATACAAGGAAATGTGTAAGTGATTACAATAAGGCATCAGGCACCTTGGGCCGTGCCTGTGGCTCAGCGAGTAGGGCACCGGCCCCATATACCGAGGGTGGCAGGTTAAAACCCAGTCCTCCCCCCACCCCCCGGCCAAACTGCAACAAAAAAATAGCCGGGCATCCTGGCGGGCGCCTGTAGTCCCAGCTACTCGGGAGGCTGAGACAAGAGAATCGCCTAAGCCCAGGAGCTGGAGGTTGATGTGAGCTGTGGGACACCATGGCACTCTACCGAGGGTGATAAAGTGAGACTATGTCTCTAAATAAAAAAAAAAAAAAAATCAGGCACCAATCACAAACAGCTTATAGATTAAGTGCATTCATAACAAGTTGGGAATAACGTAAGTAAGCTACCTTATACAAATTCATATTTTCTCACTGACTGCCATTATGACTGGAGAGAGGTAGGGTTTCTATTTCACTACAGCTAAAACAAACATCACATTCCATGCTGAAAACTGTTAGTTCAAAAAACATATTGACTTTGTTGCTAGATGTGAGGTATAAATCTCTCATAGTCTCTGTCAGAAACAAGTCAAATAGTTAATCAAGCCACTTAAAAGTTTAAGCTCTTTTGAAGCACAATATGATGATATATCACCAAACTAGTTCCCATTTGCTGGGCATTCACCCTGATCTTGGGTCACAAATATGAAGTGGAAAAGGCACAAGCTGTGGAAACAGACATAAGAAGGTTAGAATCCCAGAAGTACTATGGTCCCACCACCATACCATCTGTGTGAACTTGACATTTAACGTTTCTGAGCCTCAGTTACCTATATAATGGATTTTGCTTCATGAGATCATGGTATATAAGGAATCAACTATGTGATCGAAGAAAATGGTACACGTTTGTATCTATACAAGTCATATAGAGCCAGCAAAAATAATAAAGCAGGCCCTGATTAGTATATTGACATTTTAATAACAAAGATTTTGACATACCTCTTACCATTAAGCAAATCTTTCATTGCTAGCAGTGTATTAAAAGTAATACCTCTGATATGAAATGTATTATTACTTCACAGAACTTTATAAAATCCACTAACAGTGTATTAAGGGAAGATGTACAAAATGCTGTTTACTTTTGATGAACTAGTCTAGTGATGCTTCAAAATGTTTTAATGAACGTTTCATCAGAACAGGAAAAAAATAATACATGGAATTCTGGAACAAGTTTCTGCCAAAATTTTGTTCTTCAAGTCTTTTAATTTGGCATGGGATGACAATGACCAAGTGTAGAACCAGAAAATTTTCTCTCTTCTGTGGAAGCACCATCTCGAAATGGTTGAGTTATTGAATATGGTTGCATAGCATAGGCTGAGAAAGTCCTATTGGAGGCAGAGAAATCAGGCAGCTAGAAGCTAGAAGTCATGTTTTGGGGAAGGTCATCTTGAACTAGGAAGGAATGTCACGAAAGTTAGCCCAAGTGGGAGCTGAAGAGAGATGGTGGGACAGAAGAGCTGAGAGACTGTTGAGGTAAGGACCTTAAGATATAGGTTTTCTTGACCGAATGGTAATTGAATCTCTTGAACTAATGACTGAGGAGAAGAAAGTGTCACAGCTGGTGACATACTCATCACAGGCCATCTATACCATGGGAAAGCACTCTGTGGCTACACAAGATGTTGAAGAAGTGCATCTGTGCTTCGGAATTTCAGAAAGAGAAGGGCAGCACAGTGCTTGGAACACATCTTCGCTCGGACTCTGAGCATGGAAAAAGAAAATGGCAGAAATCTCCAAGGGACAGACAGATAAATTGAGACTGAATCCAGTGAGGATGACCATGCCTAAATTCCCATTCAAATGACAGTATACAAGAGGATAAACAGCCCAAAGAGAGAGGATTAAACTGAATGTTCTACCAAGGAGGATCAGTCATCCTTTGAAGAGGCATTTTTCCACTGAACTGGAATTTCTCTCCCATGGTTTCCAAAAGGCATCTAGGCGAGAACTCCTAAAACAGTCTCAGGGATCTGGGCAGGTCTCTAATTTTAAAGATTCTCTGGATCAGTACCTTACCTTCAGGTTGGGGAAGGGCTCAATTTGTGATTGTCAATCCTAAATCTAATGTCTCTGTCAACCTAAATGATCTCTTACAGCGTAGGTATGATTTTTATCACCACATTCATTTACATTCATGGATCGTTTCAAAATTCTTTCCAGAAAGATCTGGCTACTGAATTATAGGAGATGCCAGTGAAATAAAGTGAAGCTGAGAGAAGGCTGCAGAGTTTAAGATACTAGAGAAACCAGGCATCCACTCTTGCCTTTCCCTTTGGCTGTCATAGGTAGAAGGAAAGGGGTCAGATCTGGGGCTC
Source organism: Arctocebus calabarensis (assembly GCA_963573935.1). Lineage (NCBI taxonomy): Eukaryota > Metazoa > Chordata > Mammalia > Primates > Lorisidae > Arctocebus > Arctocebus calabarensis. Next base: position 28,066 of record CAUYON010120923.1, read on the forward strand.
AGTCCAGCTTTCATGTAATAACCCAAACCTAAAGGTTAAGGACCCTCAAAACCAAAAGTTTGTTTCTGTTTCCCTGTTCTAAAACATAGTTCTCACTATGTCATCTTCCTTCAAATAGATTTCAATGTCTCACCACTCTTAGAGGATCAAGTTCCAATTTTGCAGCCTGACATTCAAGGCTGTCTTTCCACAACCCTTTGAAAATTATTTCCTGCCCATATTTGCAAACCTACAGTGGGTATTTCAACCAGTAAGAACTGCATTCATCCTGGCTGAAATATAATAATTAGGGCATAAGGGGTAAGAGACTCCACCATCCTGACTCAATTACCTAACCTCAGAGAAAATGTTGGGGAGTAAAACCTAGTGGAAGAGAAGACTGGGAAGCTAACAATAGTACAATTTCCTGGTGCTCAGCTGGGACACTGGGCCAAAGATGGTGCCACAATGAGTCTACATAAGTGTGTGTGAGGTTTTCTTAACCCAGCTTAACAATGTTCCAATTTCCCAGTCTCCTTGAGTCAATTTCAGCCAGTTTGCCTCTGTGCTAAAAACTTCACTTACGTGTGTTTTCCTTTGCCTACCTCTCAGCAGTCTATGCTTCTCTCTTAAGTTCCAGGTCAAAATACTCTCCCTGTTTTAGAAGGCTTCTCTGATTGATGCTGTCTCAGTATTCCTAATTTCCTTTTCTTACTATTTCTGGAATTTCTTTCCAATCCTGTTAATTGTATCATGTTAATTATGTATGTAGCTACCATAAATGACTGAATTCAGACCCCCAACTAGATCCTAAGCCCCACAATGCAGTCTCCCTTTGCCTTATTAATCTTCTCTTCATCTAGTTCCAGTCTTAAAATGTTAATTTTCCATTGGAATACATGACCCCATTCCCTCTGGGAGAATCTACTCTCACTATTCTTCAGTCTTTTGCTGATTCCTACTCAACCTTCAATCGTTGAGGTTCTTTCACTCATTTTTTATGTTAATTTAATTTACAATCACACTCATTGTGCACCTACTATGTGTTATGACATGGGATGTGCATATTGTCCATGACTTTGTCTTTTTATTTTTTTCTTCCTTCCCCTTTTCTCCTTTCCCCCTTCTCTTCGTACTTTCTAAATGAGACTTGGTCTCAGTCTTCTTTTTCAGCTTTAGCCAACTTAAAAGAGATGATGATCCCAAATTCCTAACCTTAACTCGTATGTTTCTCTTCAACTTCAGTCCTGTTTATGGCTGCTTACTGGACATTCTCTCCCAGATATTATGGAGTCATCTCAAGATCAATGTATCCCAAACCAAACTCCATCTACCTCCTTCAATCTGGCCTTCTTCCTGCATCTCCACTTCTATTAACTGTCTAATGTTTACCAATTCAGATCATCGTTGACTTTTTTATACTTATCCCCTATGTCTAATAAGTCATAAAGTCTTACTGACTCAACCTTTCAGAAAGCTCTCAGATCTATTTATCTCCATGTCTCTACTGTTATTGCCCTTGTTCTGGTTTTCATCTTGCATTTTTCTGCTCTTGCAATCACTGTTTTAATTATCTTTCTTCCTAGATCCCAGCCCCACCCCACCCCCCCACTTTATCCTCCACCTGCTCCTGGAGTTATCTTGCTAAGTGGATTTGACCATGCTAACCCTCTTCTTTAGAAATGTTTATATTTCTCAACTGTATACAGTATGAAGCCCACCAAATTTGACACAGAATTTTCAGGCCAACACATCTGGGTCCAAATCAATTTTCCAGATGTACTTTTCATCATTTTCTCCATGTGTCCTACACTCCAAGTCCGTTTAAATTACAGTTTTTCAGCAGATGAATACATAACCTAACATGAAAGCCTCTATTTTAACCCTCATTGCATTGTTTTGAGGTATTTATAAACATCTTGAGGGCAAGGATCATGTATTACTGACATTGTAGCCCTAGTGCTTACCGTATGAATCTCAACAACTATTATACAGTTCATGAATATTGATAACCTGGGTTTTATTTTTTTACATTTTAGCATATTTTTGTTGATATATAATAGATGTACATATTAGGTTTGAATTTCATGTCTTCCATTCCTTAGTGATATGATATGGGGATAGCTCTGAACTTCAGTTTTCTTATCTATAAACTGGGCATAGCAATAATTGCCACTCAGCCCTATATATTTTGAAGGGAGTTCTCACTTCCCTTTTTTATCTTGTCTTCTCAAGCTTCTCAGGGCCCCAATTTGGCACACAGTGGCAGAAGCAACAAGAAGAGGACTCTGGGGCCAAACCCGAGCAGCAGCTGCAGTGGGCCTGCCTCACAGCTGCTGGCCAGGCTCTTGGGAACTTTGCACTGTTAACTCTTTGGGTCGAGTTCTGGACAACCTGATCTTTCGACCTTTCTTAGCTTCTTGGTTTCTAGGTAACCAACACAGATTATTTACCTACACATCAGCCTCACCCTTTCTGGATAACCCTTCTCATGTAGACCACTGATTAGAACAAAACACTCCCATGACACTCTCTCCAATTAGATGACCTCTTTAACTCTCACTGTCTTGTTAGCTCTCTTGTAAGTATGTTCTTTTCTTTTGGTGAACACAATATTCCAGGTATGGCTTGACCTATACAAAGAACTGTTAGATTCAAACCTCTATCATTTTGAACATGCATATTCTATTCCTGATAACTCAAACTGTATAGCTTTATTTAGCAACTGTGTCACACCCTTGCCATATACAAGGCTATGAAGAAGTGAAAAACCCCAGAGAGTTCTCACACTAACTGCATGGAAAAGCATCCTTGTGCAGTTGATGTTCTGAACCCTGAAGAATAATAATGAAATTATTAATTTTCATACTCATTATGCCAGTATGTCTATACTCTTTAGAATCATGATTCTATTATTCACCTTCTCCTTTCCCATCCATGTGATCCTCTCTTTTCATACACAGCTTTGGGTCATCTGTCCATTTAACTATTCATCCTTGTCCCCTCATCCATGTATTCTGCATATTATTTAATATTTCTCAATTGTTTCTTGTGGAAAAATATACCTAACTTCAAATATACCATACTAACCATTTTAAACTATAGAACTCAGTGGAATTTACCAACATTTTACATTTTATCTTGAAAATGTTCAAACCTATAGAGAAGTTCAATCAATGCCCATACACCCTTTACCTAGAGTCATTCTTTACTAACATTTTGCCATATTGCTTTCCTCCTCCACATCTCTCTCTCTCCCCCCAACAAATTCTACTTACTGAAGGTTCTCATCTTTAAAAGTATGCCTTGGCTCTTGATTCCACTCTAGATTTTAGGAAGGAGGCATATGAAAGCACACTTAGCAGTATCCAGGTAAGTAGACCTAGGGAAACAGAGAAGACAAACAAAAAGACAAATAAAAAACCCAGGAGCAAGTGGTTAGTTCTTAGTCTTAGTGGTTACCAATCGAGTAGAAAGTCTTTATTGAGTTCATACTATAGTTGAATGCCCAACACTGAAAAATTATGAAGCATGTTCTCAGTTTTATATAGTCAATTATTATGCAGTTTGGGGAAGGTAATAATTTATCTTTTTTACCATATCACCATATTTCTAGGTATTATCTCATCTGGACTATAGTAATAGTGATTTGTCCCTCAATGGCATGTTAAGCTCTAGCCTCGCCCTTCTGGAACCCCAAAGCATCACCCATGCTATCATCAAAATGATCTTTTATAAATTCTGTACTCATTTTATTAACACTGGATGTACCTTAAAAACATAAGAGGACAATTTTAAAAGGCCAGAATCTTTGCTTTAACATAGGTCAGTTATGGAAAAGTATGATGGGTAAGCCATAAACGTCATATTTTGAGGATACCTGGTGATTCTGATGCACGGAGAGGGTTGAAAACCACCTCTGTAGAGTGATTATGCCTCTTTCCTTTTGGAAACTGCTGTCCTCTTGTGGTCTTCTCTATCCAAGCTTCTTAGCGTGGCAACAATGACTTTCATGGTGTGGCCTCTCCTAACACTTGGGAGAACCCATTACTGTTTCTAATCCTGTTATATATTCTCTCAATACACAGTTGCGATTTGCTACTTTGTATCTTTCAATAGCTTGTATTCGCTGCATGGAATATTATTACCTTCCTCACCTGTCTCTCAACATGTTATTCATCCTTTAAACTTAAATGACATCTCTTTCGGGAAGTTTTTCCTGAACATTCTGTCTCTGTAGCTTGTAAACATATTTATCATTACATTTATTATAGCAAATGGATTGTTAAACATTTGTTTACACATCTCCCTTACTTAACTGTGAAGTCTTTGAGAGCTGGGAATGCACCTTATCTACCTCTGAAACCCCCAAACTTAGCCCCCCAAACTGGAAAAACAGTAGTGCCCAATACATATTTGTGGACTGAGTTGATGAGTGAATGAATATTAAAAAATATTTCTACATCTCTAAGACATAAAAATGAGCCAGTAGGAACAGGACAGATTCAAAAGAAGGGATTGTTGGTTGAACACTCAGTGAGAGGATGTCTGTTCTTTGGAAAAAGGGATTTTGTCTGGAGAAAACTAGGCTGTGATAGAAAGGACAACTAATTTCATACAGACAGCCAAGAACAGGCTGTGGCTAAAGTGTTGATGGATGACAGCTGGAAGCATGGCTTGTGAATCAACTAAACATGACACATCAATCTGAGCTGCAAAATAAATCAATGGGACTCCAAAGGCTTTTGTTCACTTTAAAATCTCACTCTACATGAACATTTAATAAGAACACTTCAAACGGTTATAGCACTTTGCAACTTTACACTCTACACATTGACATACATAATCCTGTTTAAACTTCTCAACAACCCTTAGAAAGATGATACTGTCAACCCTGTTTCGAGATAGAAAAACAGAGGCTCTAACATTTTCTGTGATTATCCCAACATCACACAGAGGAGAAGTGGTAGAGTCAGAGCACAAATAGATCTAAGAAAAGGAGAATAAATAAGAGAGCCAAAAAGATGAGGGAAAGTAAAAAATAATCTAAAATATGCACATTAAATTTTATTCTGGGATCTACTAACAACAAGGTGTTCTTTTCTCTGTAACAGTAAAAGACTTGGGTTGGAGAAAGGGCGCTCCTAGGCTAAGAGTAATTGGCCATCTATGAAGTACCAGGTATGGAGTAAGTCGCTTTATATTTAATATCAATGATAGCCCGATATAAGCTATATGGTATGTATTATTCACAGTTTTAAAGTGGAGAAATTGAGACACAAAAGATTTAATTAATTACCCCAAAGGTCTATAAGAGTTGGAAAACAATTTGAACTCTATTAAGTTTGACTCTAAAATCGGTGCTATTTACATCGCATACAGTTAATTCTTGTGTTGTATTAGCTACACTTAAGAAAAATGTTTTACTAAAATAGTATTTTCTAATAATGGCTAATATCTTCTATGAAAGTAAGACGGAAGTTCAGAGAAAAAAGAAATGCTCTGAACAAGGTTGAAGAAATTGTGAAAATCACCCTGGAAGAAAACTGGGATTTGACCTGAGTCTTAAGGGATGGATTGGTAAAATTTGAAGCACCAGCCAGTCAAAGATGGCCATTCTGTCACAGAGAAAAGGACTGAGGAGAGCGGCATCTGCTGGAAAATTAGAAAAGAACCCAAGAATTTTGTGTGTGAGATTGCGGCCATGGAAGACTGAAATGTCCCAAACTTCACTGTTGCAGGGATTTCGTCTTCCCTCTGAGATTTTGGGGTTTAGGATGTTATATTCTTGGATGTGAGCATCAACTAAGGGCCCTTTCAGTGCAAGGAAATTGAATTGCTGATTGCTGGGCTGTGTTATGAAAGGGAGCAAGCCACTGATTATCATCAGCTCCTACAGGGCCCCGCTGTCACAGCAGTGATAACTAGCAAATAGACCTTGAGATAAGAACAAGAGAAAAAATGAGATGTGAGCTAAGCAAGCTTAAAAAGAAAGAACCCCAAATAGGTATCTTTTATAGATTAGGCTTTTTATTGAAAAAGTAATATATGTACTCCATACAAAAAGTTTTGGAGTGCAAAAGCGGGTAACAATGAAAGCCAGTCTACTTCTGCACATACAAACATATGTACATGTATACATCTTTCTTTATCAAAAAGGGAGTACACTACACATGTCTTTATGAGATTTATGTTTTTAAAATATCAACAAATTAAACTTGGAAATAAGTTCATTTCAGCACATGTAGATCACTTTTATTTTTTCTTTTTTATTTTTATTAAATCATAATTGTGTACATTGGTGCAATCATGGGGCACAACGTGCTGACTTCATATACAATCTGAAATATTTTCATTGAACTATTTAACATAGTCTTCGTGGCCTTTTAATCACTATATGAAGACATTTAGATTCTGCATTTAGTAATTTCACATATACCCTTCTAAGATGCACCGTAAGAGTGATCCTACCAATCACCCTCCCTCCACCCATCCTCCCCCCTCCCACAATTTATTAATCCATTCGTGGGTCAATGGGCACTTGGGCTTCTTCCATGACTTGGCAATTATGAATTCGGCTGCAATAAACATTCTGGTACAGATATCTTTATTGTGATGTGATTAATTAACTGAATATTATTTCAATTTGAGTGCACTAATTTACCTCATGCTGTTATAATGGACTCTTAGTTTAGTACCATTCTTCCTTAACACAATATACCGCAATGAACACCCTTGTATATATATGTATACCCATGCATACAGTGCAAATATTTTTATAATATAAATTTCTAAAATGGGAATCATTGAGCCAAGGGAAAATGTGTTTTTCTTGTTCATAGATGTTGTAAAAATTAAGCCCTCCAAAGAGGTTGCACCAATTTATAAACCTACCTACAAGTTATGAAATGCCCATTCCTCTCTACCCTTACCAATACTAGGTATTATCTAATTTTTTATCTTTTCCAATATGACAGAGGGAAATGATATTTTAATTTGCATTGCTTTAATCATTAGTGAAGTTAAACATCTTTTACTCTGTGTTGATTAACACGTGTCACTGTTTACAGTAAACTGTCCATTTATAGCCTTTATTCATTTTTCTATTCATGATTTTACTCTTTTTTTCTATTGATTTGTTAAGAGACTTGCATGTTAAGTAACTTCATCCACCACTGGTGAGCTGAATTGGAAATTTTTCCTAAATTGTTTTTTTAGCTCTGTTTATTGTATTTTCTATGTAAAAATAATTTAAATAATGTATACATAGTTAGACTTATCAAACTGTTTGCTTTCTGGGCTTTGCCCTTAGAAAAGCCTTTTCTGTTTCAAGATGACATATTTTTTTTTATGTTTTCTCCTCATACTTTTACAATTGCATTTTCCATTTGATTCGATATTTCTGAAACTTTATTTTGGTGTAATAAGTTGGGTAGTCTCTATTCTGTGGCATCAAATTTTTTTTTTTTTTTTTTTGCAGTTTTTGAACCCGCCACCTCCCTACTCCTTTGACACAGGCACTGCCCTGGCATCAATTTATTTTCTCACATAGGAGAATCAAGTGATTTTAATCAGCATTCATTTTTACAGTACCTTTTAATATGTGGCAGGGGAAGGTGCTCCCAACACCGCCTCTCCAACACCTCCTCTGTCACCTCTTACCACTTAGTTTTGTCTTTTAAAATGGGTTTGGCTAGTCTCACACTAAAGTTGGGTGTGTGTGTGTGTAAATTTAATGTGTATTTTTTTATATATTTATGCTGTACATATAAAAGATAGAGCACATTGTTAAAGTGATTGATAGCTGTTGTCTCAAGAGTGAAGGTATGTTCTAGAACCTCCATTTTTGAGAGGTGTACAGCGCTCTCCTAGAAATAATGCATCTGAAGAGTAACAGTTTAGAGATGAAATCCTGGGAATATCTACAATGAATCGATCAATAGTGAGGTTGTTATATTTACCAAACAAGAATACAGTATGCCCAGTTACACTTGAATTTCAGATAAATAACAAATATTTTTGGTATAAGTATACATGTCCCAATTATTGCAGGGGACATACTTATCTAAAGATTATATGCTATTTATCAATAAAACTTTAAGTTTTATTGGGTGTCCTCTGGTTTGTAGCAACCCTAACCAAGAGGAAAACGAGTAGTTTAAAAGTACAAAAGAAAGTTGTGTGGATTGATGAATTAACACATTCTGGCCAGTGGGAAGCCCTTAATGCAGGCACTTTAGACATTGGCTCGAGCAAAGAAATTACAATTCCGGGGTGTGAATTAAATGAGCTTGTTCTGTCTTCCCAGCTTTGGTTTGAAAAATGAAACCTCTTAAATAAAATGCAAGAGGCTCAATGGATTTAAAGGCTTTTTGGCTTTCTGACTCTGATTCAAAAGAAAAATCAGTTCAATAAAAATTGAAACATAAGATTCTGTTATATTTATGCCATACTATAAAGAATTTGATATATAGACCCTCTTTTAAGATTAGTGTTGCCGGTTCACATCCGGGTGCCCCCTCCAATAAAAGAAAAAAAAAAAAAAAAAAGATTAGTGTTGCAAGTTTAAATTATTGGGAAAATTCTCAAATTGCTTTTTTCACTTAGAATTGGTGTGGAAATGTCATTCTTATTAATCACTTTAGATAATAAGTGTAAGTGGAATTCTTAATGATTTATTGTCTTTTATTTTCAAATAGTATATATAATTTATAAGGGTATATATACTATATACTAGTCAAGCAACAGGGATATGAAATTAGGATTTTTATTTTTTTTGCAGTTTTTGGCTGGGGCTGGGTTTGAACTCACCACCTCTGGCATATGGGGCCAGTGCCCTACTCCTTTGAGCTACAGGCACTGCCCTAGGATATTCTTTAATTCATGAATATTTGCTTACCTAGTTCTTTCACAAAAATTAACTTTACTTTTGGATAAAGCTCCTGTATTGCCTTTGTGTCATCTTGAAAACAGCCTTAGCTCTGGAGTTAGAAGTCCTGGCTTCAAGTCCTAGATATGCCTCTTAGCAGTTCTGGGCTGCAAATGTGTTCTAAGTAGCTCAACATCTTTGACTCTCAGCTTCTTCATCTATAAAATGGGCATGATGATTCATGCTTTGTAGAATTGTTGTAACAATTAAATAAGCTATACGGGTAAAGTGCATAGCACTTAGTAGGAATTTAATTGATATCAATTGACTTTCAGATACTCAGCTATTGAAAATTATAAATACTATTTGCAAAATCATTTCTATCAATGCTTATCCCAAGGGTAAACTTTTGTTTGTAATTTGAATTGTCTTTAGAGGCTTATGAATTCTCTATTACTATAAATATGGGGGAAAATTAGATACATGTAATGTTGAGCTAAATTTGGGGTACTTGGTATGAAACAGAAAAACCTAAAACATTTAACAACAGATACCAATTGGGTTTCTTATGGAAACTTATTGAATTGTAATAATGACGTTTTTCTCTCTGTTGGAAAGAATGAGACACTAATAAGATCTTCTTAACTACTTATGAGGAGAAAATCATCAGCTAAATTTAGAGAGATTGAGTCTCATATCTATTTTATGGTTTACCCTTTTAAATAAGCTTAACGTGGGCCATATAAATTTGTAAGTTGAGGGAGTTTGGTGTCTATTTTTTTTTTCTCTCATTGGAAATTTGTTACACATTTGTTATATGCTGTGGAATGATTAGATGTGGGGAAAAAATCCCAAGCATCATGGCTGATCCCAGGATTTTTGAACGAGTATTGATGACCCTCCTGTAGGGAGGCTTCTGGTGAGAATGTGTGAAATCCAAGAGATATCCAGGGAAGGACAATGAGATACAAGGCTTTCCAGAGACACAAGTTTCAATCTCTTATAAATCATCTCTTGTCTTTTTCTCCTATATGGACTCTGTTCCCAATTATAAGATAATTGGGAAGAAATTGGAAGACCTTACTTCCAGTTATTAATTCTCTATATGTTCTGGAGCAAGTTAGTTCAACTTGCTGGGCCTTATTTTTCTCATCTGTAGAAGTGGGATGGGGGAAATTGCCTTGATTATCTCCAGGTCTGGTGTGAGAAAAAAATGAGAAAACAGACTTGAGTATTCGTGAAAAAGCAATTAGTGCTGCACAAATGCAAGTACAAATGTTATTCTTTGTCATTATTTATATGGATAGCAAAGATAGTATCATAATCAGAAGCAATCAGCCATTTCTTGTGGTTTAGATAGAGGGTGAAGATGGCCTTATATAATATACAAACTTGGGATTTCTCTGAGAACCAAGGGAATATCAAACTTCCTTCAACACTTTTCTTTACCTGTGTTTCTCCATTCTCATGGCCCAGACCCACTCAAGGACTCTTTTTCTGGGCTAGTGCCTCTGATAAGGGTATAGTTGTCTGCGTATCAAAACCTAGATGTATATTAAAGCTCTGTTGAGAGAAGACAACAGAGAAGTTTAAAATAAGGAGAAGATAATACTAACTTTTTCATTTAATTGGAAAAAAAAACTATAATACTCATAATAAGGAGAAGATAATACTAACTTTTTCATTTAATTGGAAGATAAAACTATACTTCACAAGTCAAAGAATCATCTTAGGAGGAGCCTTAGGACAAATGAAAGCAATGTCACAATAAAATTAAAAGCTTGGACCAGCAGATTATTTCTAAAGCTACTTTCCAGCTTTGACATTTTAACTGAGTGTCCTTGTGAAAAAATCTCAGCTACCTTTCTAATCCAGTATCTCCTCTAATCCCAGCCTCTCATTGTAAAATAACCAGTTTCCTTTGCCTTTCCTTTCCAGCTTGTCTTATTTGGCCTTGGAACTTCCTTTCAAATCCAAATTGCATCTTTTCCCTCTCCACCTAGCTAAAGCCTACTGAGCCTTTGCGACTGAGTTACCAGTGATGAAAGGAGTAATTACTGGCCTGGTAATGTGCTAGGTGCTTTATGTAATTTCTAACCTTCACATAAGCCTTTTGAAATGGACTTTAGTCTTCCCCAGGAAACTGAAGCTCATAAACTTTAAGTAGCTTCCTGGAGATCACACAGCTAGTGGCAAACTTGAGGTTTGAATTAAAACCTGTCATCCTCCATAGTGTGGCTTTCAAGGTCAAGACTTACTTCCCCAAGCCCCAGACACCAAGCCATGCATTTAATATTGTAATGCAGTAGGCTTATGGGAATTCATTCATATTTTCTCTTTCAATTCCTATTGGGTTCTCCATAGTTAATCCAACTCTCTACATCCAATGGCCAGTTCTGTGACTTGTCCACAGTAGAAGTTCAATAAATATTTGTTGAGCTTCTGTTCAAAACTTGTGTTTGAGTATTAAATATGTTTTGTCAGTGAAAGAAAACTGTAGCTAAGGTAATCTGTGAACTGAAGCCATTGTTGTCTCTGTTGCTAAGGGAAGTCAGTTACCCTGGGATGCTAATTAACTGCAGCTATCGTGGAAATTAAGCCAGCAGCCCCTAGCAGGCTCAGAGAGCTGGTGGGAAGAGGGAATCTAGAAGGTGTCAAGTAAGAAAGTGTATTTTCTGATTTGAGGCAAAGTGACTACAGGAGGGGGTAACTTATATACTTTCAGCACCATCACACCTCTGTGAAGACTATTTCTCTTTTTTAGTGGACAAAAAAGTTGTTCCCTATAATTAGCTTAAACAGTTGAGGCAAGGTGAACAGACTGCCTGTGGCTGAGACCTACACTTAGGTCTTTCTTTGCTAGTCATTGAGAGATAAGCATTAGGAGGCTTTGTCGTCAAAGCAGCTCCAAGCCTGAATGAAAAGTACCTGTCAGAAGAGACAATTCTAGGATTCCAGTTGAGCTGATGAAGGGAAAGCAAGAGATCAATAAGGAAAGGTAACAGATTCTACCTGGGGTGCCTATTGCATTTAAAGAATTATCTACTCTGCTGTTTAAATTGTTGTTCAACAGTTTTAATAAAGGGCTTTATTTATGATTCTAGAAAAAGTCTGAACTGTGTACTACAACATACTCAACACTTGAATTTGGGGGATTTGTACTCAAGTTGCTCTTACAGACTAGTTCCACCTAGTGACCATGTACCCAAACTGCAATTTGTTTCTCTGAGAAAATGAAAACATGGCCTTTAGAAGCAGACATTGTAAGCACTGAAGTCATGAAATTATTCAACTGCTGAGTGACAGCTCCATGAGAAGCCCTGGGCTAAGGACAGCGACGTGTGTCTGGGGAAGAGAGAGTGGTGAGCACTTTGCATATTGGCTAAGTGAGACAATAATAAAACTTTAGATTAACAGCAGGAGATGAGAACACCAGCCCTACAGGAAGCATATAAAGTAATATCTAAAGACCATGGTGGGTGGGATTAACTTTCTCCTTACTGACTCATGCTGTTGAAAGATCTGAACAAAACCTAAAATCTGCCTTCCACATGAGAGAGTCTCATGAAAGGGTGAGGAAGAAAATCCTGAGGGGAATTCTGACCCAAAGAATAAGAGTAGGAAATGAAATTTAGCAATAGCATGATACCCTCCTCGATTAATGTAGTAATTCTGTAGGGTGATTGCCTAACTTTGCCAGAGTGACACCGAGATGTTCTTCGCTCCAGACTCAGTTGTGCCTTCTCAGTTAAGTACTTTCTACTGTGAGCATCCAAAGCTACAAACGCACCAGGAAGACTATACTTTGACAATACAGGTCTGGCAGCCCTTGATCAAAGCTACACTGCCCTAGGAATTAGTAGAACAACTATAATCCTCAATGCTAGCAATATATGGTAAATCCTCAATGCTAGCGATATATGGTAAATCCTGAACCCAAAGTGTTCAGGTGAATCAAGCCTTCTGTATTTATATAGAGTGAGTTTGAGAGTGCCTGCTGTGGGCAGGTTTTGTATAGCTCACTGACCTGTAGTTTGGGCTGTTACACCCATATTTGGAGAACTAGACCCCAAAACCACTCTCCAGAATTCATGAACCTTTTCTTCTATCATGGATAGATGCAGCTCCACTTGAGACACAGGTGTATATGTATCCAGTGTTCCCCGTCTCCATACCACTCTCCTTTGACTCAGTTTTTTGGTCATGCCAAGACACCACCTCCAACTCATCTCTGGGGAAGCCAATGAGCACTTCTAGCTCTCCTGCTTTGTCCCAGGTTTTCTGTCAAGGAAGCAAGCTTCTAGTGAATACACAGATTTCAAAGTGGATCTTCTGAGTGCCTCCTAGATTACAAAGGGTAGAGACTAGAGGAATAAGATTCTGGAGTCTGTATCGTAACAAAATCCCTCCAGCTGGTTTGGGTACAGCAGATCATAGACTGGATTTTGTCCTAGAACTTCCAGTTTGCACTTTCTCTAAGAAGTTTCCCGGGGCTGTCATCCCCTATTGATCTACCTTCCACTCCTTTAGAGTTCATGTACTATACAATCAAAGATTGTGTGCTAAAATGCTCACTATCCTTAATTATCAGAGAAATACAAATCAAAATTACCTCTAGATATCATCTAACTCTAGTAAGATTAGCCCACATAACAAAATCCCAAAACCAGAGATGCTGGTATGGATGTGGAGTAAAGGGAACACT
>CAUYON010120932.1:0-10825 GCA_963573935.1 Arctocebus calabarensis
CCTCCAACTCTAGGGCTTAAGCGATTGTCTTGCCTCAGCTTCCCAAGTAGCTGGGACTACAGGCGCCTGCCACAATGCCCGGCTATTTTTTGGTTGTAGTTGTCATTGTTGTTTGGCAGACCCAGGTTGGATTAGAACCTACCAGCTCTGGTTAATGTGGCTGGCGCCGTAGCCGCTTGAGCTACAGGTGCTGAGCCAAAAACAACAAGCTTTTCACATTTCCATTTGGTTTCTCAAAGTATGAGGATTGAGAAACAGCACTGAGGCATCATCTCGCCTGCTTAAGGATAAAAACAGAGGAGCCGTGTGTTTGGTTCTAGATCTTGGAAGTCCAGAAGGCATTGCCCTTGACCATCTTGGCCGCAACATCTTCTGGACGGATTCCCACCTGGATCGAATAGAAGTCGCAAAGCTGGACGGCACCCTGCGTCGGGTGCTGTTTGAGACCGATTTGGTGAATCCCAGAGGCATCGTAACGGACTCCGTTAGAGGGTATCTGTGTAAATGTGTGTGTGCAGCTATTCTGTTTTCTTCCCCTTCCTAGACACGCTCAGAGATGAGCCATCGCTCTCCTGCAGGGAGTGATTACAGGATGGGAGAGAATGCACTTGGGGATGTGTAGCTATCCACAGCAAAATGCCAGGACCCCTACCACAATGCGGACTTGATCCCATGTTCCGCTTTCAAATCTCTTATCAAGAGACTTTGTAAATTGATGGCTCAGAAATTGGGCATTTTCCATGTGGGTTGAATGCGGATCGACACTCAAGTCGTGTCAACTCCAGAAGAGTGTCAGAGTACCATAACTGCTTTCCTGGGAGTCCTTCCTGGGGCAGACCCAGCTCGAACACGCCGGGGACTTCTCCCCCTGGGGTCTTCAGCACATCAATACTTGTACTGCCTGTTTCCTTGCTGCAGCCTCTAACTCTTACACACCAGGCCCTCAGCTCCTGGACACTCCCTTCCTTCTCTTTGAGACCTTTACCTTGTTCTCTGGTCACTCAGCCCACTCCCTGATGACAGGTGGTTTGACCATTGCCTCTGCCAGGATCTGTGTCTGGCCTTGGTCTGGGGCCCTGAGTCTGCCCTGCTCTCCTGTGCGGGAGCCTCCTATGAGGAATTCCCATGTGTTTATGCAGTTGTGGCTTTTTATTTTGTTAACCGCTTTATTGAGATATAATATGTCAGGTATGTTAAAGGGAACTGAATTTGTTAATAACAGAATAACCAAATTTGAGTGAAGAACCAATCCAAATGTCCTCGCAAAAGAAAATGTGTGCTGTCACCTCTAGATCCTTTTTCTTTGCAGTTTTTGGCCGGGGCTAGGTTTGAACCTGCCACCTCGGGCATATGGGGCTGGCGCCCTACTCCTTTGAGCCACAGGCACCGCCCACCTCCAGACCCTTTTTAGCTGTTCTGTTTTCATGTCTGCTAATTTCTTCATCACTGGTTCTTTTTAAGTGTTTCCATAAACTTTGTCTTATGCATCTTTATTATTTATCCTCCTCTTTCCCTTCTTTTCCCTCCTCCAGAAACCTCTATTGGACAGATTGGAACAGAGATAACCCCAAAATCGAAACCTCCTACATGGACGGCACAAACAGGAGGGTTCTGGTGCGGGACGACCTGGGCCTGCCTAACGGGCTGACCTTCGATGCGTTCTCGTCTCAGCTCTGCTGGGTGGATGCAGGTGATAGAAAGCTGGGCGCTGCCCAGGGAGGGTTCTCCATCTTCTAAGTCAGGGTTGACAAACTACAGTCCTCCAGCCAAATCTAGCCAGCCACCTGTTTTTGTATAACCCAGATGCCATGAACAGTTTTTACATCTTTAAGTGTTACATTTTAAATGGTTACATAAATACCTGCATACAGTCCCAAGTTCTGCCTCCTAGCCCATAAAACTTAAAATAATTCCCATCTGGCCCTTTAAGAAAAGTCGGCTGACAGTTCTAAGTGGCACCACACAGGGCCTGCAGCCACCCTAATACCTAGTCAGCAGTCACAGCTTCCATCCCCATAGCTTCTTCTTGTCCCAAAGGGCTTAGGAAGGACTTTGAACCAAGGAAAAATAAGAGGAGTCACATGCAGTTTCTGATTTGTGCCCCTGCCTTGGCAGATGTCCACTGTCCCTTAGGCCAGGGAGCAACATGGGTACCTTCTGTATCCCAAACATTGTGTCAGGTACCGTGGGGCATGCAGAGACTAGGAGCCATGGCCCCTGTCCAGTTAAAACAAGGCGTAGGACATAAACACTGCAGTGAATACACAAGCCTTTTAAGTTACAATCACCATGCAGGACTGATGCCAGGCAGGCCCACCTGCCAACCAGTGGTAGGTTAGCAATTCTCATGGGCTCTGAATTCAGGGAGGAGGGTCTGGAGAGGCTTCACGGAGGAGGAACTTGAGCTGGAAGACGGCATAGTTCTTCTAAGACAGTGGTTCTCAACCTTCCTAATGCCGCGACCCATTAATACAGTTCCTCATGTTGTGGTGCCCTCCAACCATAAAATTACTTTTGTTGCTACTTCACAGCTGTAATTTTGCTGTTATGGATCGTAATGTAAATATCTGGTATGCAGGATGTATTTTCATTGTTACAAAGGGGTCACGACCCACAGGTTGAGAACCGCTGTTCTAAGAGAAGGGAGGCCTGGGGAACAGAGCGAGGCCAGACACCTGCGGCTCTGAGAACAGCTGAAACAAGACGAGTTCCTCTGTCCCAGCTCACGTCTCCCCCAGCAGAACCAAGACAGGAGGAAGAGACGGCTTTCCAGTTCGCAAGAGCAGAAACCCCCTAGGTTCTCCAGGATTTGTCATTGTGATGCAGAACTCCTCCACTCTTGCCCTCTGCTACTCTTGTTTTGGGCACACAGGGGCCATGTCTTGCATAAACAATGGACGACTTGTTTTTGCTCCACACAGGCACCAATCGGGCAGAATGCCTGGATCCCAGTGGGCCCAGCAGACGCAAGGTTCTCCGAGGACTCCAGTACCCTTTCTCTGTGACGAGCTACGGGAAGAACCTGTACTACACAGACTGGAAGACGTATGTCATTTATGGCCACAGCTGGGCCACCTGCCTGCCCTCCCACCCTCTGTGCCCGGGAGGGTAGCCCCTTCCCATCTGGCCTCTTTGCTTGACCTTCCAGTCTCCAGAGATATCCAATGTCCCTCATGCTCCTGGTTGCCAGGAGACAAGAGAGTGAGGCCCCTCCAGGAGCAAAGGAGGTGCCATTTATCATCTCGATGCTCCTGGCCAGGCAGTTTCACATCTGTAAATCTGGGCTCGCTGGGGGATGGGCGCCCTTTCCCTGGGAGCTGTCTCAGGTCACCTGGTTGGTGGGCTCCATGCCTGCTTTATGCCTCTGCTTCATTGTAGTTCTTACACTGCAATATTTCCACGGCCCCTTCTTAACAACTGCTTCCTGAAAAAGGAGGAGTTAAACCAAGGAGGCAGCTGGCCTTGGCATCTGTACAGAAAGCCTGTTTCTTGCCTGGAATTTAGAGGGGAGAGGGGAGCTAGCTGATTTTGATCTTTTTATAAGAAGCCAGAGAAATGCAGGCGAAACCCACTCCAGGAGGTGGGAGGGATGTCTGGGAAGCAAGGCCACTGTGTCTGAGTGTGACCTCCAGTTTATCCCCAAGAGAAGCTGCTCTGTAGGGAAAAGGTCAAGTCATCAGACATGTTTTTACTTCTGGTTCTTTCCAGGAATTCTGTGGTTGCTGTTGATCTTGCTATTTCCAAAGAGACAGATAGCTTCCACCCCAACAAGCAAACCCGGCTGTACGGCATCACCACAGCCCTGTCTCAGTGTCCTCAAGGTAACTCGCCTATGCTGTTACTTCCATCAAAGGTCTTCATCAGTGGGGGAACCAGATAAGCTTAGAAAATATTAAGTGATGAAGTGGACAAGGTGGGGAAAGGCATTGAGTCTTAAGCTGGGTCTAGAAGGGTGCAGCGTTCAGGTTCCAAATAGAATGTTAATATTCTAACATTAATATTAATGTTAACCTCTGCTGCTTTTTTTTTTTTAATTAAATCATAGCTGTGTACATTATTGCAATTGTGGGGTACAATGTGCTGACTTCATATAGAATCTGAAACATTTTCATCAAACTGTTTAACATAACCTTCATGGCTATGGCACTTTCCTAGTTATTATATGAAGACATTCGTATTCTGCATTTAGTAAGTTTCATCTGTACCCTTCTAAGATGCACCGTAGTGCTGCTTTTCAAAGTCCATCAATTTTGCCTAACAGCAACAATAATAATTAACAATCAGAATAATTGCAGTTACATACATGGCACTTACTGTGATCTAGGAACTCTACATATATCTCAACTCCTTGAGTTCTAAGTGCTTTGTATTCATTAACTCGTTTACTCCTCATAGCAACCCTATGAGGTAGGTGCTACAATTATTTTATAAATAAGAAAACAGAAGCAACTTTCTTGAAGTCACATAACCAGGCAGCCTGGCTCCAGACTCTGTGCTCTGCTGCCTCTGTAAGTCCTTTCTTTTCCCTGCCACTTCCCTTCTCAGCTTCCCTCCCATCCCACAGTCAATGTCAGGATGAATGTTCAAGCCTAGAGAGTACATTGTTGTTGTTGTTTAGTTTTTTTTTTTTGAGACAGAGTCTTACTATGTCACCCTCAGTAGAGTACCGTAGCATCACAGCTCACAGCAACCTCAAACTCCTGAACTTAAGTGATTCTCTTTCCTCAGGCTCCCAAGTAGCTGGGACTACAAGCACCTGCCACAACACCCGGCTATTTTTTTTTGCAGTTGTTTAGTTGGCCTGGGCTGGGTTCAAACCCACTAATTTCAGTGTATGTAGCTGGTGCCAAAACCACTGTGCTACGGGTGCCAAGCCAAGTACTTTGTACCATAAAATTCCAACTCCATGTTATGATCAGAGAGAGAAACCTCCCTAAGATGGGTTGAATAGCTTTAGTGGAGAATCTGCAGGGGCTGCACGTCAGATCTCAGTGTTTTTGCCTGTCTTGTTTAATGATGAAGAAACAAATCACAGATTGGCTTGGCTGACTATCTAGGTCAGTGTTTCCCTTTTCTCTGGAGTCCATATGAGCTTGGGTTTGTGGAAACTAAAAAGGAGTCACCGAGTAGGAGACCCTTCTCTGGGATGGCTGTGGAGTCAGGGCAGAGAGGAGGCTATTGAACTGATTTCTGCCTTTTCCAGGTCACAACTACTGCTCAGTGAACAACGGTGGCTGCACTCACCTCTGCTTGGCCACCCCCGGAAGCAGGACCTGCCGCTGCCCTGACAACACCCTAGGAGTTGACTGTATTGAACGGAAATGAAGACAGGAGTGCCTTGTTCCCTCTCCAAATATTTCACAACAATATCCTACTTGAAACTACTTGGTCTAGACTGAAATTGTCCTCTAGCTGAGTGGCTACTAGGTTGAAGTCTAGCCCAGCCTGAGCCCCAACAACTTTTCCCTCACTGTTTCCCAAAACGCGCACCCTGGGCTTCTGGAATGGAAAAGTCTCTACCCTTATAATAGGACAGAAATTCCCACCCCAAACCCCAACCCTCAGACTAGCATATCCAGCTCTGGTTGAGGATTTACATGCCTCTCTCAGTGCCTTTGCCCCAAGCCTAGCCCCCCAGTGGTAAGCAGAACCTCCCAGATCTGTCCCTTCCCTGTGGCCTTACGAGCTCAGCCTCACTCTGAGACACTCACTATCCTGTCAGCTCCTTGATGTACCAGCTAGGCCTGACTAGGCAGGGTGGGAGTGAAGGAGTGAGTTAGCCTTCCTACACTTTTTCTCTTGGTGCTCTGATTTCCCTCTTCATATGCCAATTGTTTTACTCCTAGTTCTTCACCCTGTCCAAGAGCCCCATTATAGCAATTATGCTCTGCCTGTTGACCAAAACCTATCCTGTCCCAGGTATTTGGTAGATGATAATGAGTAGCCCCTCCTCAGGTAGGATATTCATTTTTTCTGTCACAGGATATTGGCATTTGGTAGTTGAAGGCTTAAGTCAAAGGAATGTCCATTGATAGAAATTTCAAGGTGTTGATTAAGAAATTTGAGGATGCAGAATTATTTGGATGAGCCTTAAGTTTTTCTGAAGATTACCATATTATTCCTTTTTGCCCTCAACACTTGCCTCCCGTCTCTGATATTTTGCTGGCCTTGCTGTTGGCACCAATGTTCATCCTCCTCATAGAGATATTTGAGGCACATGCTTGGGATAATACCAGCCAGTGACCCACTACAATCCCTCACCTCACCTCTGGCCTCCACTCCTGAGAACCAATTTAAATTTAACCATGAATTCATTCCTCCTTTGTTGCTCCCTCTGTCTATACCCCTTGAAAGCTGTATTTTCATCTAAAAATTCAATCCAAGATGTTGAATATTGATACCAACGGTCTGTATCCTTTTTATGATTATCCTCATTGGTGTAATCAAGGGCACCATTGCCACATTTCATGTTTATGTCGCTACAATTTGTTTAGCAACTGTCTTCCCACTGTCTCAGTGACTAGTGTTATCTTTTATCAACTACTTCTCAGAGTCCTAAAACAATAGAAATTTTGGATTGGAAGCTGATGAGGTAAGGGAGTAGAGAAGACTCAGTGATAAGTATCACAAAGAGATTGATCAAGAACAGGAATGGAAAACCCAGGAGGAAGAGGTGGGGGAAGGGCTTAAGAACTGCAATAAGAAAAATTATTAAACAACTCCAAGGAGAACATGACATATTTTGCCAAAGAACACTTATACTTGAGGACATGGAAGAATTTGTGTGATATTTTCCTTGAGGATGAGATCCCTCCTCTTTTCTTCAAACCCTAGGGTACTCAGTCCCTCCACTCCACTGCCTTTCCTTCACCTTGCTAATACAGCACGTGACATACAACTTAATCAAATGTGTACATACAGTACATCAGTATGGAACTCTTCTGAATTGGAAGAGTCTTTTTTTGAATAATTGGAGTTTGTCTTGAGAGGCAAACACTACATCAGGTCCAAGAATTACAGGATTTGGGGAACATAAAGATCTTTTATACAACCCAACCCCATAAATTTAGTCTCACTTTCTTTTTGTATTTATCGTTCCATATCAAGCCTCTATATCAAATGTTCAATATAATTTTGTATCATTTTTGTAACTGTTTTATTCATTTTGTTAGATTTATCCTAAAATTAAAAAAATAATAAATTCTTAAACTGTGGAAACCACTGAAGGTGCTTATTAACTGTTCCCCCTAATTTGTTCAAGTATTGGACGATTCCTTGAGTTTACAACTGTACAAATATTAGTGTGGAAAATAAAATTTTTTTGTTGAAAAGAAAATCTTCCTCTATCTTTTTTGAATAAAGAGATTTAACATTTGGAGAACGACATGATGGAAAGATGGCTGCCATTTAATTCTGTAAAACCTACAGAATCCAGAGACTCCTATGCTTAGTATTATGAAGGATAGTATGTTTCTCAAGCCAGCCTACAAAAGCTATATGAGCTTATACGTTACCTAAACATAAATTATATCATAGACCCCAAAATACTCTTTTGGATGTTGTTTTTATGTTTTAGAAAAATCTATCCTACCTCCAGGCAATAGGAGATATTTTCTGATTCAGCTCTGAATATGAGTTATGTATTTTTCCTTTCCTCAGCTCTAGGAAGAAAGAACCTTTCCTGACAGTGGTCATGGGATGAGACCTGTGATTTGTTCTAAGCTGCCATCCATAGTGCCACTTGTGCTGGCCCCTGTGGGGATAATAATGACCTCTAGTTTGGGCAGAGTGAAGGGGGCTCAGAAGTTGCAGGAATGAGCTCAAATCTCATTGCACAGAAGGGAAATGGCACTATCAGTGGAATCAATGTGCAGTCTGCCAACGTGATTTTCTCAAAAGGGACAGCTTATCTATCATCTAGCTAGCTAGCTAGCTTATCTAACTGTCCATCCATCCATCTACATCTATCTATCTAATTAGAGTCAATACTTTCAGTGTTTTATTCTGGCCACAAAACCTATTCACCTAAAGATGATGTCAGGGAAGACAATGGAAGTAGGAAACCCCAGAAATTCATTCCTCCATCAAAATCCTGGGATTGGCGAGAGCTGTCTGAGGAACCATTTTGGAACTCTGGGTCTTAACACCTGCAACTTCCAGGACAGAGATTGATGGCGAGGTTGATAAATGTCAGTCAGTTTGAGCTTTCACTTGGTAGCAGCTACTGTCCCCATCTGTTAGCCTTATAATAGGCAGTGGTGAGGATAGCAGCCCAGGCTCCTACTGTGGCTTGTTGGAGCCAGATTGGGCAATAAGGACTTAGTTTTTTAAAAACCAGGATTGTGGGTTCTGACCATTGATCACTGTGCTTATTATTTTTTTTTTTTTAAGAGACAGAGTCTCACTTTATCATCCTTGGTAGAGTGCCATGGCGTCATAGTTCACAGCACTCTCCAACTCCTGGGCTTAGGTGATTCTCTTGCCTCGGCCTCTGGAATAGCTGGGACTATAGGCACCCACCACAACACCCGGTTGTTTTGTTGTTGTTGTTGCAGTTTGGCCAGGGCTGGGTTTGAACCCGCCACCCTCCGTATATGGGGCCTGCGCCCTACTCACTTGAGCCACAGGCGCTGCCCAAGATCACTGTGCTTTTGATTGAGGGTCTATCTAGATAGATGGATTTTCATGACATTGTATTTGGCAATGATTTCTTGGCTATGACGCCATAGCACCAGCATCAAATGAAAAAATAGATAAACTAGACTTCCTTAAAATTTAAAACATTTGTACATCAAAAGATACTCTCAAGAGAGTGAAAAGACAGTCCATGCAATGGGAGGAAATTTGTATATGCTATATCTGAGAAGGAATTAATACCCAGAATATATAAAGAACTACAACTGGACAATCAAAAAACCCAATCAAAAATTGAGTAAAGATTTGAATTAGTATTTCCGATACACCCATGGTCAATAAGCAAATGACGTCATTAATTAACATTATTAATCATTAGGAAAATGCAAAATCAAAACCACAGTTTGATCCCACTTCACACTACGAGGTTGCTATTATTCAAAAAACAAAACAAATGTTGGAGAAAGTGCAGGAAATTGGAACTGTTGTCCTTTACTGTTGGGAACATAAAATGGCGCCCACTCATTGGGCTCACCGCCTGACATGCGTAGAAGCCAATACTATGGCACTGGCTTTTGGGAAAAGAACAAGCTTTGTTGTGAATTGGACTAGCAAGGAGGGGCGATGCTCAGATCTGTCCCCCTGAGCTGGAGTCTGGCCGCAGGTTTACAGGAAAAGAATTGCTGTGAAGGAGAGAGGAAAATGCAATGAGGCATGATTTGATTGGGCTACACAGAGGCAGTGCTGGGTCCTTGGCTCTTTAAGTTCATACTGTGACAAAACAGGGCACCCCTCGCTTCTTCATCTGCTCAGTGCTTCTTCATCCGGGTACTTTGGTTCTCTGTATGTGGTTGACTTTTGCATTCCCACCAGCTTGGGGGTACTTACTGGCTTGGTTCATCTGCACATGCTCAGGCTTATATAACTTGCCACCTGTGGGCCTGTTGCAACAGAAAAACAACTCATCATTCTATTGACAAAACTGAAGTAGTTGGAACTGGCTCTGTGGTTACAGGTGTGCAATTTGTGGAAGACAGCGTGGTGGTTCCTCAAAAAGTTGAGTCTGATCGGACAATTTCACTCAGGATAAACTCAGAAAGAATTGAAAGCAGGGTCTGCAGATACTTGAGTGCTGATGTTCCTTGCAGCGTTATTCAGTGTGGCCAAGGTGGAAACAAGATCTGTGTCCAACAGATACACGGATAAATGAGATGTGATGTGTATGTACAATGCAATATCGTTTAGCCTAAGAAGGAACGAAGTTCTGACACATGCTACAACATCACGGACCTCGAGGACACCAGGCCATGTGAAATAAGCCAGACAGGAAAAGACAAATACAGGATCCCACTTACGTAAGGCATCGAGAATACACCAGTTCCCAGAGACTGAAAGTAGATTAGAGGTTTCCAGGGACTTTGGGAAGGGGGAGTGGAGAGTTATTGCTTAATGGTTATAGAGTTTTTCTTGGGGGCGGGTAATGAAAACTTTGGAAATAGATGGTGGTAATGGTTGTGAATGTAATTGATGCCACTAAATTGTATGCTTAAAAATGGTTAACCTGGTAGTGCCTGTGGCTCAAAGGAGTAGGGTGCCGGGCCCATATGCCGGAGGTGGTGGCTTCAAACCCAGTCCTGGCCAAAAACTGAAAAAAAAAAAGATTAACCTGGCCAGGCATGGAGGTTCACACCTGTAATCCCAGCACTCTGGGAGGCTGAGATGGGTGGATAGCTTGAGCTCATGGGTTTGAGACCAGCCTGAGCAAAAAAGCAAGAGCCCGTCTCTAATAAAAATAGAAAAACTGAGGCAAGAGGATCGCTTGAGCCCAAGTTGGAGGTTGCTATGAGCTATGATGCCACAGTACTCTACCCAGGGCAGCAGCTTGAGACTCTGTCTCAAAAAAAAAAAAAAAAAAAAGGTTAATATGGCAGATTTCATATTATATAATACCCTACCTCAACTTTTTTTTTTGCTTTTATTTATTTTTTTTATTTTTTTTGAGACAAAGTCTCACCTTGTCACCCTGGTGAGTAGAGTGCTGTGGCATCATAGCTCACAGCAACCTTCAGCTCCTGGGCTTAGGCGATTCTCTTGCCTCAGCCTCCTGAGTAGCTGGGGCCAGGTAGGCTTTATAGAGCTTTATAGCCTACCTCTATTAGCCAAGCTTTCCATTCATTCATTCAAAAACTTT
>CAUYON010120936.1:0-35052 GCA_963573935.1 Arctocebus calabarensis
GCGCCTGTGGTCCCTGCTACTTGGGAGGTGGAGGCAAGAGACTCGCTTGAGCCCAGTTATTGGAGGTTGCTGTGAGCTGTGATGCCACAGCACTCTACCAGGGTGACAGTTTGAGGCTCTGCCTCAAAAAAAAAAAAAAAAAGGCAGGAGTTCCTCCTTATAAATATTTAGATCAAATTTCTGTGTAACTAAAATATTGTACTCCAGAATTAAATGAAATGAAAATTACATCAATTGTTAATGTCTACCATAAAACTGACTTCAAGCCTCTCATCTGCTAGGAAGTGGCTTTTATTCAGTCTAGATCCACCCTACTGATGATTAGATTTTCCTCAAGAAATGAAAACTCATTGCCAGCACATGTTAAATGATTGTTTCCAGAAACTCAGTACTGGTCTGGTACATATAAAACACCTACCATCAATATATATATGTATTTTATGTTGTTGAAAATAACTCAATTTTAGCATTATTGTTTTGCTTGTTTTTAGGGAAACCCAAAATTTCGTGTTGATTTTATGATTTGCATGTATTCCATTTTCTGGGAAGACATGGGAAATAAGTTCAAAACAATTATTCACTGATAATACTTGACATTAAATCTTTCTTTCTCTTTGGATGGAAAAAAATTACCTGTCACCTTCCTAAAACTATGAGCACTTCAGCTACTTCTTTTGCTTAACAATTTCCTCTACTGCTGTTGTGCCTAGGATCAGAGATGAATTTATAGGAATGAGGCCATTTTGGATGTTCGTGGAAAGATTTAGACTGTGAATTAAGGTTTGTGTTCAGAATGAGGAAAATAAACTCCATTGAAACTCTTAAATATATTTTAGTTCCAGCAAAATAAACGTACTTATATTAACAGTGAAGATGAAGCCTTCATTCCTAGGAATTCTCAAAACTAAGGATCAGCTTACTTAGCTAAAGTTCGCTGGAATTCTTAAGGTATTGTAGAAGCCTTCTTGCTTTTTCTAAATGCCTCAGAATGCTGATCTTGGAGGAAGAATAAAAACTATTTAATAATATATAAAATTTGGCTACATGTTATAGTTGATTTTGATATATTTTTAGTGTTACTAATTTTATTTTAAAATGATGAACAACATTGGATAAACACACGGTTTAATTTATTGGTGGACTTCATATCCATAAACCCTAAAAATGATAAGAATAAGTGAAATTTATAACTAAAGGCAATGTAAATATCTGGTTTTAAATGATGAATTTTAAAAAATGTATTGTATCAAAATTTGTTTTCTTTTCTAATGTTGGTACACTTGTATATTCAAATAATTAATATGTAAAGAGGGCCCACAATGGAGTAGCAAGACTTGTGGGAAAAATATCATTTTCTCTGCCCTCTAAGAGTTTACAAAACTTTGGAAGGAATTAAAAAATTAAGAAAAAACAACTAATGTGAAGAATTAAATAATAATTTCCCAGTGATTTGCAACAGGTCCATAAAAATTTTAAAACCAAATTATAGGCACTTCCTTAAGGTATAGTATCATTTTAATATTTATTAAATATTTATTATATAGTGTATTTGGACTTTGGATGCCTACAGTGGTTAGATCTTTTATTTATATTAATAAAATAACTTTATAAACGTCCAAGAAAACTATCAATTCTCCTCTGCTCGGAGTTGAATACAATAGATGCAGCCGGAACAAGCCCCGTTGAGCAGCACTGTTACTCCCCAGAGCTGACATTCTCTAATTCCCAAGGAAGCTGTGGGGTAGTTTGTTAATGGCTACACTTTGTAAATAGAATTTTCAAAAGAGTGTTCACAGTTGTGCCCCCCGTTGATTTCTATTGGTTTTAAAGGGGGCATTCACAGCTGCAGAAAACATTCACAATTATCAAATTGGCTTTTTCTACAATGTAAGATAATACGAAAACATGCAATTTCAGGCATTTCCCCAAGAACAGCAAGCCAATCATTTGCATTTTCACATTAAGTGTGGACATTTCCTTTCTGGATCTAATTGACCTTATCCAAGTTATAGAGAAGAAAATTTGGAGAGCTAGACGAAACCCATTTTCAGAATCAAACCACTGATCTTGAACAAGATTAAAAACATCTAAATTAAACTGCATGATGGGTAGGTTTGCTCCTCCCTGTACATTGGCTTCCACTTTTCAAATATCCCTCTAACAGAAGCTTCGAAGGAATCCTGCCAAATCCACGTATGCTAAGGCAGATATACCTGACTAAATCCAGACAAGTAAAAAAAGGATGTTTATGAGCTTACAATGAAATTACATCCAAATAACACCACATAGGGCCATCATGATTAACATCATGAAAATCAGTACTAAATGACTAGCACAGCTGAGCATTTATTTCCAAGTGTATCTCAGTATTTGAATGTCATTATATTGACAGATTTTTAAAATTCACATAAGGAAAAACAGTACAAATGACACTCTCACAGATTTTTCTGTCAAAAGTAATGACATAGGGCATTGGGGTTCAAAATGAGTTTTAATCACTGTACACATACCACCACTTAGCAAGCAAACATAAAGCTGATCAAAATCTTTGAAAAGATAGCACAGCGAAGTTGATGTTCATGTTTTAGTTACAATTAATAGAGTGTGTCAAATGCATAGTTCTTGTCGCTTATGGAGATTGGTTCCTTGTAGAGAAGTGATGGTTTTTACAGTTTGATAAGAGGACTACTTTTACTGGGCACACGTCATTAATTTCATTTTATCTCTTCTGTAAGATATTTATTAAGCTGCAACTAAATATATTAAGCTTCAAGTGAAATACACATTTTAGTAATTTTTAAAGTGCAAAGTGGAAAAGGAAAAGCTGGCATTTACCTTGTAAGATGTTAGTAGGTTAAGCTAGGCACTGTTTTTAAACAATAATTAATTCTAGTCTAAAACCCAATCATGACTTTGCAATGCCATTTTTATAGATACACTGGGTTTTTGTCTTTTTCAGATTTAATATTTACTGTTTAGATGATGTGCTAATCATGGTGATTGTTCATGACAGAGATTAATTTAATTTTCAAGTGCATATTTTAACATGTGCTATGAAGCTATATGTTTGAGGAAGTCAGTTAGCAAGAACATGCACTCACTCACATGACATTTACATATAGCATTTTACACAGAATAATTCTATGATAGTGATAAGAAGAACTTTCTTAGGATAAATAGGCGTCAGGTTAACTTATGTTTGATATCTACCCATATATTAAATACCATGTCCTCTTCCCAAATATCATTAAAGGGAAACTATACACTTATCCTAATATGTCTATTTTCATAAATTTGAGGATAAACAGAATATCCAGACTTATCCAAACAAATCCTTAGTCTGCTATATATTCTAAATAGAATAGAATAGACTGTTGGCATTTATAAATAATATTACCCATAATCTTTTCATAAAGCTAAATTTACTCATATTACTAAAGCACATAATTTCCAGCACAAAACTCCCTCTCCCCTGAAAATTGAGTATTTTAAAGACAATGGAGAATGGTAAAGATTGGTTGAGGTACAGATATTAAAGAACTTAGCTATGTTCATTGAACTCTAGCTAAGATTAGGCTAGGCTTGCTGCATGAGTCAGATAATTTTAACATTAAGATGCTAATCGAAAATTACTGAATTTGTTTTGTAATAGATCACACATAATTGGTACTATCAGCTCTAAATCAATGAATGCCAAGAAATTAGGTTAGTAAATAATCTGTTTGAACCCTGGGATGGGTTCTAATTCAACTTAGGATGTATAAATCCACAAGAGAACAATGCTCCTTTTCTAAACACACAAAAAAAGTCAGAGACAAACTGCAAAATAATAACATTTCAAGCCTGTCTGATAACTTAGGTGAAGGGTAAATTTCAAAGTATTTACTTAGAAGAAGTATATGAACTGTTTGACTTTCCACAGAGCACAAGAGGAAGAAGTGACTAGCATCAAAATAAAGTAAAAGATAACAGCTGAAACATTAATGCATTCTCAGAGAACAAGAGTGAGATAGAGTAAAAGTTAAGAATTAATTGGGAGCCTCAGGAATAGGACAACTCTGCAGGAAATCTCTATTTCTTTACCATGAGCCTCCATCGTGAGAAAGACTGGTGGTAAGGAAGGATATCTGAGAGTTCCATCTTTGTGGAAACACAAGCATGAATTTGTTTACTTCTTCAACTTTTTCTCATACGAATCAAAAGCAACAAGCCACTGGGCAAAGGGCAGGAAGCCCTAGCCTTTACATTCAGGCAAAAGTACATGGTAGAAAAGAAAACTTTCTGATCCTCAGGAAAAGGCAAAAAAAAAAAAAATCCTGCCACCTCTTACTATAAGCAATAAAGGACTAGCAGTAGCAATCTTCTGCTCAAACCAGGGTAGAAAACCTTCTGCCACCAGCACCAGGAGAAGTAAAGAGGTGTTGACGGAGATTTAGAAGCAAATTTACATGGCCTTGTAAGAGAAGTCTGCTCACTAATTACTTCTAAGAAGTATGTGTGTGTATTTGTATTTCTTCAGATTTTCTGTGAACTATCATCTACAAATACAGAGAGAGTTATTTCTTCTTTTTCTATCTCTGCTTTTTTTTTCTTTTTCCTGTTTTGCCTTATTGTAATGAGTAGAACTTCTAGCATTGGCTTGAAGAAAAGAAATGAGGTAGGAAAAAAAAAAAGAAGAAGAAGGAGAAAAGAAAAAGGGAGTGGTCTGCTTCTGTTGGTGGTTAGACAGGAAACTCTCTTCAAATCAAAAATCTCATACAGGCCAGGCATGGTGGCTCATGCCTCCAATCCTAGCACTTTGGGAGCCTAAGGAGGAAGGGTTTTTGAGACAAGAGATTTTAGATCAGCCTGAACAAGAGCAAGATCTCTGGTTCTCTACAAAAAATAGTAGAATTAGCCAGATATTGTGATGCACTCATGGAGTCCTACCTACTCAGCAGGCGGAGGCAGGGAGATTGCTTGAGCCCAGAAGTGTGAGGTTGCTGTGAGTTGTGATGATGCCACTCCACTCCAGCTTCATTGACAGAGTGACATCTTGTTTACAACAACAGATTTCATAGATGCAAGTCAGAGTTTGTTGATTTTCCTGGGGAAGAACAGAAGTGCTGAGAAAGACCCACCATAATGACCTAGGGAGAGAGGGCCTGCTAAGACAAGATGGAGCACAAAAACTCAGAGACAATTCATGCTCTTACCACATGCATCTTACAAGCAGCAGAAATAATCCATTGATTGGAGGAGAGGCAACAGCAAGGAAAAAAAATCACTTCTGTGGTACAAGTATGCATATCTGCTAAAAGCTGAATGTGGAGTATAAATATTAAAACAATAATTTCTCATTACATACTAAGTAAAAGTTATCAGTAGCCCATGGTTGGGGAATTTGAAACCTGGTACACTAAATATAACTACAACCACAATTACACTAAATCCAGGTATACTGCTGCCTTGTTCAACTCAGTTCCTCATAGTCAACAGCCTGAAAGAAGAGAAGTATGTGTGTTTCTAAATATAGGTATTATGTTAGTTCCTTTATGCATCTTCTAGAATTCAATAAGTCTACACACACATCAGGGGAATAAAATAAGTCTTTGTCAAGAGATAAAATAGATAACAAAACCACACACAGAGATGGCTTAAATATTAGAAATATTCAAGACTTTAATTACCATTACTGTATTATAGGATACAATAAAAAAAAAAAGGACAAAGTATATAAATACCTAGGAATTTTAACAGAGAGATGGCAACTAAAAAGTGATCAAATAGATAGCACAGAATTAAAAAGTATAATACCAGAAATGAGGATTTATATTTTGGGGGGAAATGGGGCTGGTGGTGGCAGGAGCTTACTATATTGCCCTGGTCTCAAACTTTGGGCACAAGTATTCCTCTCACCTCAGTCTTCCAAGTAGTTGGGATTACATGTGCAGGCCACTATGCCCGGCTTGGAAATGAAGACTTGTTGATCAGCAAAAAGAACATAAGAGAAGACAGAATCAGAAAACAAATAACTCACTGGAAATTATTCCAATTGGAACAAAAAAAAGAGAATAAAATGCGTGAAAAACAAAATAAACAAAAACCAGAAGCCAATGTCAAAGGATCCTATTGCCAGTTTTTTTTTAAGTATCCTTTTTTACTTTCTGACATGATTGTGGAAATAATAGTGAGACATATGACTATTTGGCTACAGTTTAAATAACCAGCCTACTTTGAAGGAAAGAGTAACCATGCCATCAAATTAGGATCAGTGAGGTATGCATTATTCTTTAGGTCATGCTCTTACAAGAAAGGAGAAAACCATTCATTTCCTTTCTTCCAGCTTAGCGGTTTAGACGGGAATTTCCCATTGAAGATGGTAAAACAACAATTTTATGAAAACATGGGTCCTTGGCACCATGATTTATCATATCAGCCCTGGACTAGGTATGCTTAGCCTATAATCTAAGAGATAATACAGAAACGTTTTTCAAAATATTGTTACTTTTGATGTTATTATAGTAGCAATCATATATGCTACTGAATATAAATTCCTAACTAGCAAAAGTTTGAAGTGTAATTTGGTGTTACTTTCTGATTTCTGAATATAAAATTAACACAGTGTCATCTCTCACAGATAATCATAAGAAAATTACTAAGAGAATAGCAAGACATATTATCACGCATGAGAAAATTCATTTGGTGTTTGTATAAATTCAGGCTTACTAAATGGTGTAAAAATTTTTAACACCAAAATTTTGGCTTTCTAAGCAACATTCAGAAAATGATTAGAAACTAAGCAGCAGAAATATATTAGTCCCTCATTATAAAAATAAAGTGAGGGAAAAGACTGATTTTTAGAATTTTGTACATTTCAAAACCAAAAGTTGAGTACTATGATAGGTGGCATTTTTAGGTACAGAATAAGGATGTTTCTATAAAACACTAGAAACAAACAGTTATAGGTGTGGCTAGAATACATACATGTAGTTAAGCAATATACAAATTCCATTAAAAAGTTGGTTCTCTGAAGTAATAAATAAATCTAAAATAATTTCCTAAAAGTTTGTATGAATGAATAATATCTAAAATTATACAAAGTTATTATAAAACACAAAAGCTACCTAATGATTTAAATATTGTCCCTTATTTTATTCCTTAATTTGTTATCAGTTTAACTATTATTATATAAAACTGATAATAAAACCAACAATTTATTTTTTCTTTTAATCCCATTTTCTTCATTTAACTAATCACTCACCTCTTCAAAATACATTTATTGACTATTCATGATATGCACAGCTCTACATTGTACAAGATACAACATAAAATCTTTCAAAATTTTCCCATAGAGATGTTTGGTTAATTTAAATATGAATATATTATATATTAAAGTAGCTACAAAACTAAAATAAAAACTGTTTTATATATTAGGAAAGAAATCAGGAACCTTTCTACTCTGACTAGACTCCGTAAGCAACCACATTCTCACTGGGCAAAATTACATTTTCATTGACTCTAAGAATTGAAAACAATGCTGTAATACAAAGGTCAAACCAGGAAGCCCTGGAAAATAATAATAGTGCCTTTGTAAAAGACACAAATATGTTATGCCACATGGAAAGAACGCTTATCAGAAAACGTGAGTTCCCGGGTTGTAGTCTTTACGCATCTGCTGTTTCTTTCTGATCTTAGAGAAATTGCTTAGTGGTAGTTTTCTCATTTGTGATAGGTGGGTAAGTTTTAACAAACTGAGGTGTTTTGTTTGTTTGTTTGTTTGTGTTTTGCAGGTTATGGCCAAACCTGGGTTTGAACCCACCACCTCCAGTATATGGGGCCAGCACCCTACTCCTTTCAGCCACAGGTGCCGCTCTGAACTGAGTTTTTATCCACCACTTTCATAGCATAAAGTTATGATCTGGTGTAACTATTTGTCACACACATGTGCTTATCCATTGCCTCTAGTCCATTTTTTCTAAAGGTTCTCCATCCCGCCTGTATGTATTTTTGCCTGGTAAATTGTGATGTTGAAGAGCTAAGAACAGGGAATTTTCATTCCTCAAATGTTCTACAGGCATCAGTGGCAATGAGTTATCATCAGTGAATTGCTCTTTATTTTTTCTACCACTGAGAATGTCAAACAGAACACCTGCTTCTCTGGCACATAAATAACGAGAATACAAGAGGCAACTGGCCAAGGTTAAGAGCAATCTAAAAACACTTCACAGAATACACCTAGAGGGACTGAGTAAAGTCCTCACTACTTCCATGCCCTAATAAACTGGCCTCACCAGACCCCAGGAGCCTGCAAGCTGATCCCATATAGATGCTCTAGTAACTTTAGAGCTCTGGTTATAGAAAGTCCCCATCACAACATGTCCATTGACTGAATTGTGAATATCTTAACGTTTTCTTGGTAAATTTTCAGAGTGTTTATGGCTGTCCCTCTAGGGACACTCAAATCAGTATAACTGAGGAGACAAACAACATTAAGTGGGAATAATGGCCTATGTTTTTCTTTTTAGAACCAAAGGATTTTGTTTCAAGAATGTTAAATCTCTTGTACAGAAAGAAACACTCCTTAAGAGGAAGGATGTTTACATAATTTTTTACTCCATTTTCAGACATAGAGCAATACAAGTGCAGAGAGACTTGGCAACTTATCAAAAACAGGCCAGTACCACATTTGGGAATAGAGAAAGCCCAAATTCTATTATCGTAGAGATGTGGTATTATTCAAAAATAATGTTGCACAAACAAATGTCAATCTGACTGTAAAATCCCAATGTGAAAGCAATTACTTTTCAGAAACTTAAGACCTGGGAATAGTTGACAAATTTCTTTGTAAAATATATATTCCCTGGAAATTACAAGAACACATTGATGACTTGAATATTTCAAAAGAGATATTTATCTCTTTTTTAACTTATGAAAGGATATTCCACTTCATCCCACAAAGGACTTGAAGTATCATACAGAAATAAGTATCATTCAGTAAAAAAGGATGAGAAGAGAATAGAGCAAATAATTTAAACTAAAATGAATATGGTGTTCAAATAGTGAAATAAAATAGAAGAAGGTAAGTACACGATAATGTATGTTGCAAAGCCCCCATAAACGTGCTAGTGGAAACCCCCAGGAACTCCTAAACAATTACAAAACTATTTCTTCCACAAGATAAATATCTAATACTGACTTAAGAGAAGCACAACTTTGCCTAACAATGAAGATTAAAAAAATGTTTTCCTCAGTTTCATATAAACCATAGTCATTGATTTAATAAAGTGGGGAAAAACTCTAAACAAACTAGAGTGTACAATATTCAGTGTCTTGTGACAGTTCCCTACAGGTCATGACAGCAGAACTCACTTTGTAAACTGATTACAAACCTGGGACTGGGCAGCATAAGAATTACGGTGGGAGGTGGTAAGGGTATTTGAATGACGTTCTCTGAATTTAGAGCTCTAAAACTCTGTGACAATTTTAGTTATGTGTGAAAAGACATGTTTCGGTTTATCTAGAAGTTCTTATTTTAAGGCCCAAAATGGGCTTTGGGGATGGGGGTAGGGTATTGAGGTATCCTAAAATTGAATGAATATTTGGTGTTTTCACACCTATTGGCGAGAAAATTCATAACATTCTCAAGGATCCTTGACCCCAATGGCTAACTGCCAAAGGTTAGAAAAGGAAATTGGTGAACTATCAATATTTATCCTGAAGTTATATTTCATTTGAATCATTTTGTAGAATTCAGGTGATATGTTTGGGACACACATTGGCAGGAGCCTGAAGTACAGGTTCTGTGTTACTAATACACGCACTTATAAAACTTATAAATAACCTGAGTAGAATAAAGAAAGTTATGAAGGGCAGGAAGATAGTTAAGATAAATAGTTAGGTTAAAATATTAGCAAGACAAAGCCTTAAAAAAAAAAAAGACTAAGCCTTAATCTGTAGACCAAATTATTAAATTATTTGCTCCTGAGAACACAGTGAAATGGGTACAATAATATAGCCACCTCATCAACTGTTTTAATAATCAAATAGCTATTATATGTAAGGATCTTATAACTTATTGTATAGTAAATGCTGTAGATGTGCTTATCATTCCACTTAATATTACCATGACTGTTTTAAATTCTGCGTCTATGTGGAAAAACTGAATATCTACAGGGATGTATAAGATACTCCCCTGAAAATAGCTTTATCTGTGGTTGAGTAGTACTCCATGTTATACATATATCATATTTCATTAACCCATTCATATATCGATAGGAACTTGGGCCTTTTACACATCTTTGCAATTGTGAATTGTGCTGCTATAAATGTTTGAGTGCAGGAATCTTTTGTTTGTTTGTTGTTTGGGAATCATTGAGGGTACGTAGAATTAGGTTACCCTGATTGCATTTGTTAGATAATGTTCCTCTTATAATTGTGTCCCGCTCCCAAGAGGTGTGCCATACACCATGACCCAATCCACCTCTCTCCTCCCTTCTCTATCCTCCCTCATTCTGCTACCCCCCACCATGTATTAACTCATCTACTGCCTTCTTATTAGAGTTGAGTACATTGGATTCTTGCTTCCCCATTCTTGTGATGCTTTACTAAGAAGAATGTGTTTCATCTCTGTCCAGGTTGATACAAAAGATGTAAAGCCTCCATCTTTTTTTTTTTTTTTCCGTAGAGACAATCTCACTTTATCACCCTCGGTGGAGTGCCACGGCATCACAGCAACCTCCAACTCCTGGGCTTAGCCAATTCTCTAGCCACAGCCTCCTGAGTAGCTGGCCCTACAGGTGCCCGCCACAACGCCCAGCTATTTTTTGTTTTGCAGCTCGGCTGAGGCTGGGTTTGAACCCGCCACCTTTGGTATATGGGGCTGGAGCCCTACTCACTGAGCCACAGGCACTGCCCAAGTCTCCATCTTTTTAATGGCTGAATAGTATTTCATTTTGTATATATGTATGTGTGTATATATATATTACAGTTTGTTAATCCATTCCTGGGTTTGCGGGCATTTAAATTATTATGTTTTGGTGATTGTAAATTGAGCTGCACTGGAGTCTAGTGCAAATGTCCTTATGGTAAAAGGATGTTTTTTCCTCTAGGTAGAAACCTAGTAATGGGATTGCAGGATTAAATGGGAGGTCTAAGTTGAGTTCTTTGAAGATTCTCCATAATTCCTTCCAAAAAGGTTGCATTAGTTTGCAGTCCCACCAGCTGTGTAAAAAGTGTTCCCTTCTCTTTGCATCCATGCCAGCATCTGTAGCTTTGAGACTTTGTAATGTGGGCCATTCTGACTGAAGTTAGGTGGTATTTCAGGGTAGTTTTGATTTGTATTTCTCTGATGATTAGGGACAATGAGCATTTTTTCATATGTTTCTTAGCCATTTGTCTGTCTTTTTTACAGAAGGTTCTATTCATGTCTCTTGCCCACTGTTACATGGCATTGTTGGGTCTTTTTTTGTTTTAATTTAGGTTCTCAGTAGATCCTAGTTATCAAGCTTTTGTCCAATTAGATATATTTTTTACAAAATGTCTTTTTTAATTATCTTTTGGCAAATACTCAATGGTAGGATTGTGGCATCAAATAGTAGGTCTACTTTTAGTTCTTTGAGTTACCTTCATAGTACTTTCCATAGAGTTTCTACTACTTTGCAGTCCTACCAACACTTATGTACACATATAGAAGTAATACTTCATGGAAATCAAACAGGTAGGAGAGAGAAGGAAGGAAGGTGTAAAGTCACACCTAAGGGGTACAACACATACTATCTGAGTGCTGGGCTCATTTATAGTTTTGTCTCAAACTATCCAAACATAAAGTGACCAAATCGTTTGTTCCTTCATAATATGCTGAAATAAAAATAGCTGTATTTACTTTTCATCAAAGGAACACAAATTCTGCATGATATAGCATATTCTGTATATATTTATATGCAAGTGTATATTCTGTATATTTGACTGGGATATGATTGTTATCAGGTTTTCACCAAATTACTCTAACCTTAGAAGTTTAAAACCACAACCATTAATTCTTGCCACTAAGTCTGTAAGTCTGGTGGGTGGTCCTTCTCATCTGAGCCAGGCTTGGCTAGGCTACATCTGTTCTTGTGGCTTAGTTCATCAGCAAGTCAGCTGACATTGACTTATCAAAGATTTTCTTTCTCACATGTCTGCTGAATGACCAGTTATTGACTGTGCCAGGGTTAATTGGACCATATGTAGCTCATCATCTAAATTTCAGAATACCTTTTTTTGCATGGTATTGCAGGAAGTTTCTAAAGGACAGAATAGAAACATGCAGGACTTCTTTAGCTCTAAGCTTACAATTGGTTCAGTGTGCTTCATACCACCTGTAACAGACCATATCTAGTCATGAGTCTCAACTAATTCCAAGATCAAGGAAATTAACCACAATTTTTGATGAGAGAAGCTGTTCAGTCACATTTCAAAAGTAGTGGTAAACACAGAGGACTGGAAATGTCTCATCCTTTTTATCATATGCTGCATTGTTAAGAAGTTGAAAGACTCTCCACAATAATCATTTAAAAAATGAGTAAATAACCCAAGAAAAATCTGAATTAAATTGGTGTGATAATGTTTTTCACATACATTAAATACAAAATTAAGCAAATAGAGCTACTCTGCCATTTAAATTTAATCAAATGTTTTGTTGTGAGTATAAAGATTATCTGTCTAATTTTATGTAGTGGGCAATAGTGTTAGGTACCAGAACCAACCATATGTTAATCTATGACCATTGCATTTAAAAGAATATATTATGTTGTATTGATGAGAGCAACATCACAAGTAATGGGGGGGAGGGATTACAAATTACCTGAAGTACACAAGAAGCAGAAATTTGCAATTTAAGGTGGACCCGAATTAGTTAAAAATTTGTATTTATTATAATTTTATAATATATATCACATATTTTAATATTTTAAATATTTTAAATATTCAAATATTTAATAAAATATTTTATATCTATAAATTATATAACTATCATAATTATTACATTTATAATTCTAAAGTAATAACAAAAGCATTTACTGAAAGTTGATATAGTGAGAGAAATGTACAGTAAAATGTATTCATATAAAATGCTCAATTTATTTTTTTTTCCAAAGTTTGAAAAAAAAAAAAAGAGAGAAGTTAAATGATGACTTCATACTGAGCCTCAGAGTCAAAGCATTCTATAATAGATATACTCTTATTGGACAATGTGAACGTTACTTTTCTGGCATTATTATTATTATTATTAATATTGCTTAATATTTTGATGCAGTAATCATCTATTTTCTTTTCTGAATGTATTTATCTTCGTTCATTCTTTACGTGGTTTTTGTTTCTAGTCCTTATCTTAAGCATTGTTATTGTTATTAAATTTTAAGCCTTTTAAATTCTGTAAAGGCAAAAAGTGGAAACCTAATTAACACAAGTATATGTAAAATAAAAACAAATGCTCAATTTATATGAAAAAAGCACTTGCAACACATAGAAACCAGTTACTAATATGGTATATGACATAAAATAATTCTAAGTTGTTGATAATTCCTTTGAATGTGACTATCTTAAGTACATAATTAAAAGATAAAGACTGTCAGAGTGGATAAAACAGAAAGAATCAACTACATGATAGCTACAAGAAATGCATTTGAAACATAAAAACTCAAATGGGTTAAAATTAGAAGAAGAAAGCTATACCAGGCTAACATTAATCAGAAGGAATCAGGCCATATTAACTTTAAATAGACTTAAATATAAGAAAATTAGCAGGTATAAAGACAGGCACAGAATAATAATAAATAGTTCAATTTTCTAAGAAGAAATTCAATTCTAAATATGTATGTACCTAAAAGCAGAGTATCAAAATATATAAGGCAAAAGCTGATAGAAGAGAAAAGAAATGCACAAATACGTTATTACAGCTGCAGAATTCAATGTCTCTCTTTCAGTAACTGCCAGACCAATCAGGAAAAATGTCAGTAAGAATTATAGTTCAGAAAAAATCACTATCATCAACTTGATCTACTTGATAGTTATAGACTACTCCATTCAACAATAACAGAATATGCATTCTTCTCAAACTTTTATTGAACTTTCATCATAATAGCCCACATTCTGACTACAAGTCCTACCTTGACAATTACAAAAGAATATAAATTATATAAAGTATGTTCTGAGACCACACAGAATTAAACTAGAAAAATATTAAATTGAATTAAGCAAAACCCAAAAGAATAATAACTAGAAAAATTCTCAAATATTTGGAAATAACACACTTATATATGGCAAAATTTTTTTTAAATAAATGAAAATAAAAATGCAACTTCTTATAATTTATGGAATGGTTCCCTTTTAGTTAATGCTTAAAGGAAGATTTTTAGCAAAATTTGCATACATATGGAAAGAAGAAAGACCTAAAATCAGTAACCTAAGCTTTCACTTGAGATTATCAAATACAGAAATGTAATTAGAGACCAAAGAAAACAAAGTAAAAGATATATCACAAATTGGAAAATAAATTAATGAAATAGAAACAATAAAACATTAGAGAAAATCAACAAAACTAAAGCTTTATTTTTTGAAATGATTAGCAAAATTGATGAACATTTAGCTAAGCTAATCAGAAAAAAATTGATAAGGTATAAATTACTAATGTGAAATGAAAGAGAGCATTAAGTAGGTTAGTCCTGCACTGGTTAGCAATTCCAGAGGAAAACACTAAACTTCTGCCTAGTGCACTTTGGGCTGTGCCAATTTCTACCACTTGCAAAATCCCAGAGAGACAGGACACACACACATCAAGTAATATGAAACTAATTTACTACTTACAGATAGACAGAGGCCTATGATTCATAGAAAACTGGCTCCCCAAAGTTCAGGAAAGTTGCTTACAGTGAATAGAACTTTGTCTGCATGTCTCCTACTTACACTATAGCTGAGATTACTCTCTGCCCCCGAAATTATCCTATGTTGGGTTTTATACACAATGTATCATTGGACATTCTATTTTTGAAGGAGCAAGAACAAAGCCCAGGATATTTAAGTCAATTGCTCCTTATCTCTGGATGGTACATTCTTGAGTTATTTTTGAGAAGCACGGCAAGAAAGGAGAAAGTACTGCATCAGTCTATGGGCCACCCAAAGAATTGTCCTACAGAGAGGTCATCACTACTGATTCCATGGATGAAAGGGACAAAAGAGGAATTTATAAACAACTCTATTCCCACAATTTTAATAATTTTATAAAATGGAACAATTCCTTTAAAGAGACAGGGAAGAAATAGATAACCTGAGCAGTTCTACATCTATCTATAAATTGAATCAATAATCAATAACTTTCTATAAAAAGGTTAGTAATTAATGACTGAAAAAGTTTATCAGCAAGCTCAGATAGTTTCATCAGTGAACTCTACCAAATTTTAAGGAAGAGATTTAAAAAGACAAAAATAAGTAAACTATCAAGTCACTAAAAGACACAAATGACTTTTAAATGCATATTGCTAAGTGAAAGAAGCCAGTCTGAAAAGACTACATATGATGTGACTCCAATTATATGATGTTATAGAAAAGGCAAAACTGTGGTGATAATACATTGGTGGTTTACTGAAAACTGAGGTGAGCATAGGAAAGGTTATGTAGGTAGAACATAGGTGATTATTTAGAGAGGTAAAACTATTTGTAAAATATTGCAACTTTGGATACATGAAACTGAGTCTTTTAGAATCCATTGAATCGCATATTGATTCATAAAGAGTGAATCTGAATGCACACAATTAAGAAAAGTCATCATTGCCTCAGCACCTGTAGCTCAGCAGCTAGGGCACCAGCCACATACACCAGAGCTGGCAGGTTTCAATCCAGCCCAGGCCTGGCAAACAACAATGACAAATACAACCAAAAAATTATCCAGAGGTTGTGGTGGGTGCCTGTAGTCCCAGTACTTGGGAGGCTGAAGCAAGAGAATCACTTAAGCCCAAGAGTTTAAGCTTGCTATGAGCCATGGCACTCTACTGAGGGCGACAAAGTGAGACTCTGTCTCAAAGAAAAAAAAGAAAATTCATCGTTGAAGTCAGAGGAATCTCAAGATTTATGGACAGAGGAAGATGGCAGATTTGAGACATCTCTTTAATAGCCATTCGTGGGGCAACCAGAAAGAGAGGACTCCAGCCACCTTTGGCTGGAGAGTCCTGCCCAGAAAGATCACTTAAGGGGCACAGAGAAACAGCAGGGACTCCAGTAGCCAATGAGTAGATCAGGAGCTGTGGAGGACTGGCACAAAAGGAGAGTGCTTGATGCCAGCAGAGGCTGGCCAGCACTCCAGTGGTGGACTAGTAGCAAAGAAGTCCTATTCTGCACGGGTTGTCTTTTGGACTTGGGTACTTGGCAAAGCTACTTTGGGAGAGCTTAAGCGAGTGAGTGAACTCAACAGGTCAGGATTGAGTCACTAGGCAGGGTGGAGCCTTCCTCATTTGGCTATCAGGGGACTGCCATTGTGGGATGGCGGCCAGGGAGGAACAGCCCACAGGGTCCTAGGGCCAGGATAGTTCTGGCATGCCTGCCTTCATGGGCAGCCACCATGGGGAGGAACTGGACAGATCCTGTTTCCCTGGGAAATCCACTCTGTGGCCAACAGGCACTGTTAGAAAAGGTTGAGACATGTCCCTTGAGTAGTCTGGTTAGAGCTTCAGGCTTCCAACTCTGTGAGGACTGAGGGCAAATAAATCAGGAAGACAGGATTGGGTCTCCTCAGCAACTACGTAGTGGCTTACAACCTGCATCTTATACAAAAAATTAGGGACGTGATCAGTATGTCCTAATCCCAGAGCGCCACCTGGTGTCCAAACAATATATTGCTAGATATATATTTTCCCTTTTATCTCCAATTTTTTGTTGTTGTTGTTGTTATGGTATTTTTGTTTTTACATTTTTACTTCCTTCATTAGTAAGGGCTCCATTTTGCTATGGCTTTTCTAACCCTTTTATTCTTTCTTTACATTTATCTCTTTTTCTCTCTTTTTTATAGTTTTTGTCTTATTCCCCATATAAATATCTCAAATAACAACTAAGAAATCTCTTTTTTCCCATCTTATGCAATTTCATTTTCAATTTTTCTTTATATATTTTAATTTTTTAATTTTTCTGATGTTTTATTCTATTTTATTATTCTGTACTCCATTTATGAGTCAGTTACACACTCTGAGGCCTGGTCTGCAGTGCCATAACATTGGTCTGTCTCAAAAAGACATTGATTCTTTGGTATAGGATGTTATTATAGCTTTAGCCTTTGGAAGGATGGTATTAGAAAGTCCCCAAGACAAGACACTGGTGACCTAGGACAACTGGACTTAATAGACATATACAGAACACACTATCCCAAAGCAAATGGATATATGTACTTCTCATCAGCCCATGGATTATACTCCAAAATATATCATATCCTAGGACACAAATGAAACCTCAATAAAATTAAAAGAATAGAAATTATACCTGTAGCTCTTCAGGCCACAAGGTAATAAAGGTAGAACTCAACTCCAACAAAAATTTTCATCCCCACTCGAAGGCATGGAAACTAAACAAACTTATGCCGAATGACAGTTGGATCAAGGAAGAGATAAAGGAGGAAATCATTAAATTCCTAAAACATAACAATAGTGAAGCCATGAGCTACCAAAACTTGTGGGATAGTGCAAAAGCAGTCCTAAGAGGGAAGTTTATTGCATTAGATGCCTACAAACAGGAAGAAAGTGCATCA
The DNA here is from genome assembly GCA_963573935.1 of Arctocebus calabarensis. Taxonomy (NCBI): domain Eukaryota; kingdom Metazoa; phylum Chordata; class Mammalia; order Primates; family Lorisidae; genus Arctocebus; species Arctocebus calabarensis. The sequence goes on from CAUYON010120936.1 coordinate 17,747, forward strand.
ACAATCTAATGAATAATCTTAAAGGAATGGAAAGGAAGAGTAATCCAATCCCAAACCTAGCAGAAGAAAAAGAAATAACCATACTTAAATCAGAAATAAATAAAATTGAAAGCAAAATCAAATTCAGAATATTAATGAAACAAAAAGTTGATTCTTCAAAAAATAAACAAAATTGAAAAATATTTGGCTAAAGTAACTAGAAACAGAAAAGTAATATCTCTAATAATCTCAATCAGAAATGAAAAGGGGGAAATAACCATAGATACCACAAAGATACAAGAGATTATCTCTGACTACTACAAGAAATTCTACTCCAGGAAATGCAAAAATGTGGAGAAAATGGACCAATACTGGGCAATACTCCATCTCCTCAGACAAATTCTAAGATTGAGTACATCATATTTCCTAAGAGCAGAAAACATACAAAATGAACCTGGGGTATCTTATAGGAGCAGTAAGTAAGGAAGAGGAAAAGAAAGAAGAAAAGAAAGGAGAATGAAAGAAAGAGGGAAGGAGGGGGGAAGAAAGGGAGGGAAAAGGAAAGAAAAGAAAAGAAGGAGTAAGAGGGGAAAATACATATACACACACACTGATTTAGAGTGGGTAGATCTCAAGAGACACAAAGCCAGCTAAAAGGACTTTTAATGTATTAATCTGTTGCAAGCTGAGTCAAAAACCAAACCATTATTAGATAATTACCCAAAGTACAAAATATCCATGAGTCCATATTGATATAAGTAGTTTATCAAATCGTTAAGGAAACTGTCACAAAGAGACAAGTCTCCTGTACAGAAGAATTGCAAATTAATTGGCTAAATGCATCACCTTAAATGAAGTAAAATTCCCTTTTCCTTAAATATAAATTGTGCTTAGTGCCTTCCTCCCAAAAAGTATAGTAGTAGTGAAAAGAGTAAAAATGTGTAACTTTACAGTGGGGAAATGTAAAAACACTATTTCAGGCAGGTGACTGAGGTCAACATCACTAGTCATAAATCATGTTCCTAGGCTTACTTAACTTCATATGATGTGATGAACATTGTACTTCACATTTGTCCCCTAAACTCATAACAACAGTACATAGTATAATCATGAGAAAAATGTCAGACAAATTCCATGAGAGAGGCTTCCTAAATATACCTCACAAGAGCGCCTTCAAACTGTCAAGGCTATTCAAAACAAGAGTAGTTTAGAAATAATCATAGCCAAAGATAGCCTAAGGAAATCCGACAATTAAATGTAATGTGATATCCTGGAGGGAATTCTGGCAAATAAGATGGATAACAGATAACAATTAAGACAATCTGAACAAAGCATGTTCTTTAGTTAATAATAAGCACTCTCATTTTACCTTTTTAAAAAAAAAATTGGGATACTTTGAATATTGTATAAAGAATATATTGAAAGGGACCAAGTACAGATGTAAGAAGGCTTTTGACAAAAATAAAGAAATTTCAGTGACTTGATCACTCAGAGTGGATGAAGATGCTCAGATTTGGGGTATATTTTGAAGACAGAGCTAATAGTATTATCAAATGGAAAAACTGAGTTGACAATAAGATGGAGAACACTGTGAATTTAATCAGTGAAATATTAATTGAAGTAATTAATATTTACTTAATGAAATATGATTAAATTCAGCCATGAAAAGATATGGACCACCTATACAACATGGAGGAAACTTGGAAACATTATAACATGCAAAAGAAGCCAGACTCCAGGTGGTGCCTGTGGCTCAGGGGGGAGGGTACCAGCCCCACATACCACGGGTGACAGGTTCAAACCCAGCCCCAGAGATACTGCAACAAAAAAATAGCCAGGCATTGTGGCAGGTGCCTGTAGTCTCAGCTACTCAGGAGGCTGAGGCAAGAGAATCACCTAAGCCCAGGAGTTGGAGGTTGTTGTGAGCTGGCACCCTACCAAGGGCAATAAGTGAGACTTTGTCTCTAAAAAAAAAAAAAAAAAAAGAAGAACAACCCAGACACAAAAGGCCACATACTGCAGAATCCCATTTATAAAGATAATAAGTAGATGAGTGGTTGTCAAGAGCAGAGGAAGGGATAAAGGTGGGAATGACTGCTAATAGGTATAGGATTTTTTTGAGAATGATAAAAATATTCTAAAATTAGTGGTGATAAGAAGTTGGTGATAATACTTCATTTTGGATGTATATTTTGTATGTAGATTATAAATAAGGAAGTTGAGGATGAAAGTGAATATGTCAAAGAGGCAGTTGAATTCCTCCTGATTGTTGAATTTAGGAATTGACTTGATACAGAGATACAAATTTTGGTGTGATTAATGTTTATGAGGTCCTTAAAATCAAGCCATTAGATGCTATCACTAAGGGATTAAAGGAAATAGAAAAGGGCATGGTCCAATGACAGGCCTCAGATGCTCTCATGCTAGAATGTCAAGGAGGTGTGGCCAGAAAAGACCAATGAGAAAACAGTTTATATAGTAAAGTTTATAGAAACCCAATGGGACAGAATCATCAGCCATATCACACACTGCTCAAAGGGAATTCATTTTGTTAGAGGAATTTAATTAGAGGATATGTGTACATTTGACTAGCATAGTTTCAGTGAATATGTGAGAGAAAAGCCCTGATTAGACTAATTCAGAAAATATTACTGGAGGTGTAATTAAAAAGAGGATTCTAGGAAACTCTTTCAAAAAATTGGCATGATGAACCAAAGACAAAGATGGGGGTGAGGAAGAAATCTGAGACTTGTGTTTTAATTTGTTGATACTTCTGCTGTACACGGGGTAATAAAACAACATTTGCATAGTGATAGGAAGCTTCCAAACCAAAGAACAAAGGGCAATTGCAAGAGGAAATAAAGCAAATATCTTGAGTAGACCAGAGGGGATGGGATGTCAGGTGCAAAGGAGGTGAGATCCTTCCAGAGATCCACAGTAACAAGACAGAGGGGAAGCAGAATGTGTGGTCAGAGGGTAAATATGCTGAGCAGGGGAAAGTTATTGCCTAAGTTTCTCTATTTTCACGAAATAGAGGACAAGCTCATCAACTGAAGGATGGCATAGTGATTTTGGAAGACTGTTCAAGAAAAGAAAGGAACAAATCACCTTGTTGAAGAGTGGGAGATAGATCAACTAGGGAAACAACATATGATTTCCAGGCCTTGACCAGATTATAAATCTCATTAAGACCAGTCGGCCATGTATCTGTGCTTGTTTTGTTTTATATTTTCAGCCATGCTTAGTTGCATGAATGGGCATGATGTCAGAGAAGATTTGATTTTATCTAAGGTTGTGTTTCAGTTAAGAGAAGAGCATGAAACCAAAAGTTGAGAATATAAGCAAGGAGGTAATTGTTGTTTGTTAAATTGACCTTTTTACTCATCCGCACAATAAAATGAATATTCTTAGAGCATAAGCTATACAGAAATTAGCCAGAATTGTTCTAGGATTACAAATCTGGAAATTAAGCCTCTCTTGTTGAGGATCTGGGCTTCTGTAAATTCATTCAGCGGAGTCAGATTAGCCAACAACATTCTAGAATCTGCTTTGAAAAGTAAATCTCATTTTTAATGCCGTCATCTCAAGGTTAAAAAGATTAAGATCATAAAGAGGAAAAGTATTTATTTTCAGATCAGACACCTGCTGCTTCCAATTTAGATGTTGGGTAAACGATCAGAAATGAAAACAGCAGAGCAAAATGCACTGTGTTCTTCCTAATTAACCAGACTCAGTTCTGAGTTACCTTATTCAGGTCTCCTTTTCCTCATTGAGCAGACCAGGGGAGACCTTCAAGGCAAAATGTGTCAGCCATTTAAAGAAAACTCAAACAACAGATAAGTGCTGAAGTCTTTGAAGAAACTGTGAACACCCTCTGGGGAGAAAATTAGACTTGTGAACTTAAAAAAAATGGCACACAAACATTTTAACACAAAACCAAAGACAGGGATCAACAGAGACATTTCCAACTGAAGATTGCCTGTTGAGGAAGAAATTAGTTTTGAACATCAAAAATAAATGAACAAAGGGAGAAGAAAACAACATTAAATTAGGGTCTGTTCCTCAAGAAAAAAAATCCCTGGCCCTCCTATGTATAAACACACTAATCAAACTTTCTCATTATAAAAGAAAACCTCTTTTCAAGTAAGGAAATCAAACTCTAGAAAACCAATTATTAAAAAAGAGTCATTTCTATAAGGGTTTTTATATTCTTGCTAACTTCAAAAGGGTATCTAATTTTGACCTCTCATCCTTACATAGATAAGCATTATTCTTTTATTTATTTGCAATTTATTATCTTATACTATTAAATTATCATCTTATCATTCTATTTTTAATTTTAAATATAAACGTGCAAATCTTCAGAAGAAGCATGATTTATGCCATTCTTCAGGCTTGATGAAAATCTTTGGGTTTAGTTCTGCTGCAATCACCGACCTCCAAGGGATGTGGGTAGAGGGGACAGTCAAAGCCAAAGCTTATTACTGCCAAGCTTCCTCTAAAGCCTGAGCAAATTTCTTCTCTGTTGCTTTATAAATCAGGAACGTCCTTGCACCCTAAATAAGACGGTCTCAATGTTCTCGCTTTGAGGACCCTTGTATAAGTTTTGTAGGGCTTCACTAAAAATTACTGTTGTTATTAGTTAACAATAGAAATTTCTTGTCTCACAGCTCTTGAGGCTTGGAGGTCTGAGACCAAGGTGTCAGCAGTGCTGGTGACTTCTGAGAGCTGTGAGGAAGGCTGTGGCCCAGGCTTCTCTCCCTGGCTGGCTTCATCCTGCGGCTTCATATTCCCTTTCCTCTACTTGTGTCTGGGTCCAAATTTCTTCTTTTTTGTAAGGACACCAGTCATATTGAATAAGGGCCCAGACTAATGCTCTCACATTAATTTAATCATCTGTTTAATGGCGCTATCTTAAAATACAGTCACGTTTAAAGGTACTTGGGATTAGGACCTCAACATATGAATTTAAAAGAACATAATTCAGACTGTAACAAACGTGTTTAAAAAGTTTGAAAAATACGTATCACCTCTCCTCACATTTTTAACATCAAATTTTGTTCCATGTTTAAAGAATGTAGTCTCCATTATACCTCAAAAACTGACATTTATATTTATATATATAAAACTCTTAGTATATCTCTTTTAAGTATATGAAATGAAATATATAATAATATAACCATTAATTTTTTAAATGCATGAACAACCTTCTTTTAAAGAAATATTGTACCATTTCTTTTTCTTCTTTAATCCATAGTATAGTAATATTGTCCTCTCTCTGAGCTGGGACCTAAGAATTTTGTCTAAATATATACTTATTTAAGTATTTATGGATTTTCTTTCATATATATATATATTTTATAATTTTAAAAGGTTCTAGGCAATTTTCTTCCACTCTGAGTTATTCTAATAATTTATAATGATGATGTCATATAACAGCTATCACTTATTTAACACTTCTTCCCACACTCTGCTCTGAGGAATTCATAAATATTGACTCATTTACACTCACAAAAAAACCCTAGGAGGTTGGTACTATTTTTTCCCATTTGTCGATGACAGAGTGAAGCATAGTGAGAAGTGAATGGTGAAACCAGTATTCCAAACCCAAGCAGCTATTTAGAAAACTGTGCATAACCATGTTCCTAGCTACCCCACAATTACTCAAAACAACAGATGTATATCATACATTTTGACCAAGTACTATTAAATCCAAAAGTTGCAGTGCAGCCCTTCATGAATGGACAAGGACAGTTCCATGGACAGTTTTAAAGGAGTCCTCTCTGGCACCGGTATTTAAAACCTTTGTTTCCTATCCAGAGATTTCAGGTTGTGAGAAAGGCGCGTCGTTCTTTTGCAAAAATGGTAGAAATTGGTGGTAGAAGGAAACAGCAGCAGGATACTTCTACCACGGCGCTTTAAGAGGGCAGGTGGAAGTCTGGGATCTGGAAATGGACATCCTTAAATATGTGTCCAGTTACCCGCCGGGAAGTGTTCATGGGAAGACCATTGTCTGAGCAGAAACCATGAATGAGTCCTTTCCCCCAGACCCTGTAGCTTGGAACTCGCCTGGGTCTTACCCGTGTTCTGCCTCCGGCTTGGGGCAGCAGAGGGGCTGGTTCCAGAGCAGGGACGATTCCTCCCCCGAGCGAGTCCCTGGGGGCACGTTCCACTTTATCAGTCCTGCGCTGGTTCCAGTGAAAGAGGACACCTCAGCACAGTGAAGTAACTCCTGGGGGACAAGGTCAATTAAGAGAGCAGAAAATAAGAGTTGCAAAATTTGCTCCTGCCATTTCCAATACCCAGACTGACTTGTTCGTTTGTTCTTGTCGCTTCCCCTGGGAAAATGCGGATTGAACACGTGAAAAGGAACCTTAGCTTACCCCCTGAAGTCTGGGGGTGCAAACTAGCAGGCTGTTTAATAAAACTAGCTCTTGGTAATGTGCATAATATTGCTTAACTCTGTATTTTTTGGTGAGACTTAAATAATTAAAGTTTACGCATGCTCTGCCCAGTGCATGGCGCCCTCCAGATGCTCAATCCCCCCAACAATTAGTGCCCCGCTCACATCTGCCTCCTGAAATCCAGGGCTGTTTCTAGCTTGGCGGGACGGGAAGCTTTTCTTCAGAGCTGCTCCCATGTTCACCCTTTCCCTTAGGTCCACGCGAGTCAATTCAATCTATGTAAGTCAGCAGCACTTTATTTATGGATTGATTTATGCTGCAGCAGTCTCCAAACCTTGTTATTCCTCAAAACGGCCAGGGAAAGAGTGTTGTTGCAAAGCACAAGTTTTAAGTATCATGCGTGTGTATTTGGATTCAGTAGATCTGAGCTGGGACCCGAAAATATGTATTTTTTTTTTAAACCCACAACAGCTGTTCGGATAATCATACTTAGAAAACCATGAAAAAAATCTTTATTATTTTATTCCATTTTGAAGTCATATAAAATTAATGTGCTGACATTTTTAAACGCTCCTTTTGTTCAGTTCGCTTTTGTAAATGCTATGAAAGACTGACTAGGTGGGGCTGATAAGAAATGAATTTCAAATCTGAGGTTGGTTTTTGTGTGAGGGGGAGGGAGTTTTACTTTGAACACAATATTATCCTCATTTAAAATTTCCTGAATCATTTGGCTTATCACCTGGAAGTTGACACTGAGCGATCAGGTTAGTCTTTAAAAGGGAAGGTTCTTGCTTTTTGTGGGTGGCACTTCACAACCCTAAATGTCAACAGATATATCTTCCTAAGAGATATTTTTTGGAGTGCACCTGAACTGACTTGTTTAATGAAAATATTTTTAGAACTACATTCTTCTTCATTCAACTTATATACCGAATAAAGGCAGAGAGAAGGGGAAAAATTAGTGGGATTAAGAGAAGGAGATGAGAGGCTTGGTGCCTGTGGCTCAAGCGGCTAAGGCGCCATCCTCATACACCTGAGCTGGTGGGTTCTAATCCAGCCCGCCGCCAAACAACAATGACAGCTGCAACCAAAAAATGGCCAGGCGTTGTGCCGTGGGCCTGTAGTCCCAGTTACTTGGGAGGCAGAGGCAGAAGACTCGCTTGAGCCCAGGAATTGAAGGTTGCTGTGAGCTGTGATGCCACAGCACTCTACCCAGGGTGACAGCTTGAGGCTCTGTCTCAAAAAAATAAAAAAAAAAAAAAGAGAGAAGGAGATGAGGGAAGAGATAGATATTTTCTAGATTGGCCTAACAAGCTCTATTGCATCTGTCAAACTTGTATTTTTGGATGATGATTATTTGAACAAGGGAAATATTTTCTTCAATTTACATGGAGCATGAAATTCACCTCAATGACTATCCATGTTTTGATAGCAAGATCACTTCAAAATTCAAAATAAATATTGCTTTTTTTTATTGAAAAGGCTATTTTTGTTCAATTTTAAATCCTGAAATTTAGTTTTTCATCAATTTTAAAGTTTCACTTTTTTCTAATATTCCACAAACAGCTGTAGACATGAAATGGTCTACATGTGTCAAGAGAGCTCATCAAGGAAAGCTGCCAGTTGGTCTCCATACTGACGCCAACAGCCAATTTTGTCAACCAACCTATTCAATTTTATGAAAAACTAAAACAAAAACTCGCCATCCTATTTTTATAGCAGTTCAGTGGTATCTGCTATGAAGTGTCCATTCCAATGTTGGAAACAGGGCAAAGTGCTGTAGAACTTAAAAATTGCTTGAGAAAGATCCCCAGTCAAGAAGACAGTGAGACTAACTCAGGCATCGTTCACTCCAAGACGCAGCATTAGTTCACTAGGAGCAGTGGCCACATTGTTCTCTGTGTATGTGAAGTAATGTTCACAATATTTACAAGAAGAAAAAGACCTTCCACTGCTCACGATGTAACTTACTGACAGCAAAAAAAATTATTCATGTTTCTTTTCATAGCACATGATAGTGGCAAGATGAGAGATCATGCTTGTCTAACACTGTTTGGTTAAATATTTTCTATGTTCTGGTTTTTAATTTCTTTTGCTACTATATAGTTTAATTTAAGGCCTATTAAAAACTAATGCAAATTTTGAAAAATGCAGAGATTTCACTTAAAGAAAAATATTCCACATACGCCTAAGAGGGATATGGCATATTTCCATTAAATATGTTTCTGTTAAAAAAAAAATCTGGCTTTTTTTTTTTGTGGTCCCAGTGTATTTGGAAGACCTTTGTACAAGTTAAATGAACAAGAGTGAGCTAGAGTTATTAAAGGACAAATTTTACCTGGAGCACTTACTAGAAATTAAGATGCTATCACTTTCTTCTCCCCTTGAAAATTATATTAAAATGAAGCATTCTTTTAAACATACATATGATATAACCAATTTCCTTTTGGAGAAAACCAAAGAATAATTTTCAATTTTGTTGCTTTTCCTTACTCTTTTTTATTTCGATGACTGATGTCCTGAGCTTATTTTTGATTATATGTTTCCCTCTATATCATATCTCAAAAAGTTTCTTTTTATGACCTCCTGAAATATTGCAGGGCAAATTCAAACATGTCCCAAGCAGGCAATGAAGTTTCAATGCATTTTTATGGGAATCAGCCTCAGCCTCTGCAGTATAACATTTATTTGTCCAGAAGGATATTAATGGAATGTTCTTCTATTTACAACTCAGTAAGCAAATTGTTTCTGTACTACAAGTATGTAGAATTATTTGCATTTTTCTATTTAATTAATTAGTTTATTGATGTCATAGAAGTATTATAAAATGTGTATTGTACATCTGAATGTCCGTCGGGGAATAAGCGTGTCAGATAAACTCATCTAACACCATAATAATGTCCAAATAGACTTTTAATAAGTCTTTTCTGAAGTCCAAAACAATGTTATTTTTACCACTTCCATTAATGATATCTTGACACAGATTAAATAAAAAGGCTTGCTTCCAGTGTTTGTAATTCCAACCCACTACCTAGAACAACACACAACACAAAATTAGCAATAAATATACCTATGTTGAATCAATACATTGCAATCATTAGTATTTTCTCTCTTATAAATAATAGTTACAAGGAAGTTCTAGCATTATCTGGTTTTTCAGGTGTAGAAGAAATTTATGTAATTAATAGTCAAGATGCACAAAGTGAAATGACAATTAATTATGGAATTGTCAATGATACAAAGTGAATGCTATAAACATTTAAAGTAGAAATGGAGAATTCATTATCTTAATTCTCCAGATTTATAGGAATAAACTACATAATTAATTTATTTAAGAACATGACTTTATATAAGTGAACGATTTTCGATTTAACTACACATGTACTGATTCCAGTTTCACTTGATAAAAGATACCATTGCGCCTGTTATTTCTTAATTACAACAAATCACTCACATGGTTGCGTGTGTCTCCCATTTACTTCTTTTCAAGGGAATGTCTATTTATTCCAGACACATGGTATTTAAAATTCTTAATTTAAATACTTGAGATTATTCCCTAGAGTTAAATAGTGTACTAAAACTTCTATGAAGGTTCTAACGTGGAGAGCTCTATCTTATTTAGCTGAGACTCTCATTTTATTTTATCATGTAGAGTAGAAGTTGGCAAACTACTGCTCAGGGCCCAAATCTGGCTGCAGCTGTTTTTGTGTGGCCCACAAGCTAAGATTGTTTTTCACATTTTAAACTATTTTTAAAAAGCAAAGGACATGATAAATCATAGAAATGGAAATCATAGAAAATCCATCTTATAGCTCCTTTACACAGAGTTTTATGAGAACACAGCCTCATTTATTTGTTCACATAAAGTCTATCACAGCTTTCACACCACAAGGACAGAGCTGAGAAGTTACACAGAGACAACATGGTCGATAAAGCCTTCCATGTTTGCCATTTAGCTCTTTATGGAAAAGGCTTCTCAACTTCTAGCGTAGGGCTAAAATTTCTTAAGGATGCATAAAAATAAGAGCCTCAAACAAAAGGTTGAACAGTTAAGTTTACAAACTCTTCCTAGAAAATATTCTACATACCTCATTGGTAAGTATCGCTGTGGTCACTTTTGAAATACTCCCTTTGGGAAGCTGTGCACCAATGCCAGTGCCTAGTCCACCCTTCAAAGCATTTTTTCTAGAATGAGTTTGGGAACTTAGTTGTCAGACCTCATATGATGATAGCTCTGATGGGCATTCCAGAAAAAGATTTCCGAAATAGCTTTGAAGGGTGCAGTAGACACTAGCATTGGTGCATAGCTGCCTGAGGGGAGTACTTTGAAGGTAACCATAGTGATATTTAGCAATGAAGTATATAGGATTTGGGGGGGATGAGCTCATGAAGTTAATTGTACAACTATAATACACCCTTGGTCTCATTTATTCTGTTTTATTTACTTCAAGGAAAATTTACGATTTATTTACAATTATTCTACCCATACTGTGTTTAAAAATAATTCATTGGAAAAACCCAAAAGTTGAACAATAATATAATGATTAGCTAAATGGTAGAGCATCTTTATGGCAGAAGTCTATGTAGCCAATAAAATCAGTGGAGGACACTCGATCATGCTGGACCATCAGAAGCGTCTGGCAGAGTGATAGGAATTGTCCCTCCCCCCCTTTTTTTAATACCTCGTAACGCTTCTTCTGAATTCTCCCTCTCTATTTACCCCTACTCGAAAACAGTTTTGCTTCATCTTGTGAGATATTGTGGGACTCTACCTTACTAATACTGGTCAAAGATAGCAAAAGTGTGGAAACTGGTGAAACAAAGTAGGTCAGCGCCGAGTGGTCCACACAGCTCAGGCAGCAGAACAACATCATCACTGCAGGAACATGGGAAGGGAGAGTCTATGACAAGAAGGGCGTCTGGCATTGTTGAGATTCTGGACAAAGGAAAAGGAGGTAGAATCCCAGGCTAGCTCAGAGTTAGCAGAGGTTGCAGCAGAGACGGAAGGCAGGGCTCCACAGCCATGGATGAGCTCTGGGTGGAGTAAGAAGCAAATCATCAGAAGTAAGGACCACAACAGAAACCATTTTCAGTCACTGGAATTTTTTATACAAATGTCCCCTGGCCATGTGAATAGAGTTTGGTATATTGCGATATTGTCTTTTTTTTAATTTTTAAATTTCAGATTAATATGAGGTATATACGATTAGGTTATGTTGTTTGCATTTGTAAAGTCCAAGCTGTAGTGGTTGTTTCATCCAAGAAGTGTGCCATATACCCGTGCATCGTGCTCACTGGGTGGGACATTACTGAACCTCCACCCATTCTTGAATTTATTTAAATTTTCCTCTCATGTGGGCCTATAGTTGTTAATCTACTGGTTTCAACTTAGTACTGAGTATATGAGATGCTTGTTTTTCCATTCTTATGATGTTTTACTTAGGAGAATGTTCTCCAAATCCTTCCAGGTTGTTACAAAAGATAAGATACCTTTTTTAAAGGCTGAATAGTATTCCAAGGTATACATATACCACAGTTGATTAATCCATTCCTGGGTTGAAGGGCATCTGTATTGCTTCCACATCTTTGTGATTGTGAATTGAGTGGCTATAAACATTTGCGTGCAAAGGTCCTTATGGTAAAATCACTTTTTTTTCCTTTGGGGTAGATACTTAGCAATGGGACTGCAGGATCAAATGGAACATCTACTTTTAGTTCTTGGAAGAAAGATAAAATTTAAGTAATGTGAAATATTCCTATGGTTAGGGCCGCCAGCCATGCACACCGGGGCTAGTGGGTTGGACCCCAACCAGGGCCGGCTAAACACCAACTACAAAAAAACAAAAAAAAATAGCCAGGCATTGTGGCAGGTGCCTGTAGTCCCAGCTACTCGGGAGGCTTAGGCAAGAGAATCTCTTGAGCCCGAGTTGGAGGTTGCTGTGAGCTATGATGCCACAGCACTCTACCAAGGGTGACATAGTGAGATTCTATCTCAAAAAAAAAATATATAATATAATAAACATTTCTTTCCTTGCTAAAGTGCTAGATAATAAAAAGGCATTTGCTGTGTTGGGGGTTTATTTGTTCTTTAAGTTGAGGATCCTTTAAATGTTTGGAATTTAATTTAAAAAATAATAGACATAAAACACTGGTCTGAAGTAAAGTATAACTGTAGTGGTAATATTAAAAAAGCAACAAAACAAAATTTATAAACAGTTAAGGAGAAAAAGTTATTAGTCCTAATGATTGCCTTGGCAACTAATTATTATGGTTTTCTATTGCTGATAGGAGAGTGCAAAGATTGAAAAAAATCCCTCCTATTATTTTATGTTGCTCCTTACCTGAATCACAATAAAGCAGTTGTTCTCAAACTTCCTAATGCAATTCCTCATGTCATGATGACCCCCAACCATAAAATTATTTAGGTTGCTACTTCATAACTGTAATTTTGCTACTGTTATGAATCATAATGTAAATATCTGATATGCAGGATGTATTAAGGTGACCCCTGTGAAAGGGTTGTTCGATCCCCAAAGGGGTTGCGACCCACAGGTTGAGAACCACTGCAATAAAGAATATAGCAAAATTTCACTCATGTAAGAAATTTTTTTTCTTCCTGAAAATACCATGGCATATTGCTCTTGGAAATAAACATATGCCACAGGATAATATGAGTATGCTTTAAAGCTAGAAGGGGGAAAAAAGAAACTGAAGTTAAGGAAAAAACTGTATGTTCTTTTAAGACACAATTAAATGTGAAAAATTTTCAGAATACTTGTAAAATGCCCGTAAAGTCCAGTGGCATTTCCTAGGGAAACAAGGACCCTAGGGACATGACATTTCCTAGGGAAACAAGTTGTAATAAAGTTTTAGGTTTTCCGATGGAAGTATACCGCAGCTTTCAGCCTGAACCTTTCTCTGTCTCAGCTACAACTCCCATGATGTGTTTCCTGCTGGAAGATAAAGAAGTGAACCTCGTAAGTCTCCAGAGGAACTGAATTGTCAAAGAATAAATTGCACTGAATAAAGTTAAATAGGCAAGGGAGAGTTTATTCAAGATTATTGCAATAGGGAAGAAAGATTAAACTAAACTTCTTGAAATAAAAGGCAAGAGAGTTTTTAAGTGCTAGGGTGAGCTGCTGGAAGTATGGAAGAATGTAGAGGCAAGTTTGGTCGGCATGATTAGGCCATTTGTATTTGCTCATTGGCCCTTATGGAAGTTAGGCTCCTACACTTCCACAGACTCTGGGAAAGAGAGCCGCCATCTTTCCTGATGATTGCAAATCATGAGAATGGCTCTCGGATTCTTGAAAAAGACATTCCTGGGTTATGGAAGACTTTCATCTCAAAGAAGCAGAGAAATAATTTATAATCAAAAGTTTTCTAAAGTAAATGTTGTAAGTAAAGGGAGGTCAAGGGGTCAAGGGCCTATAATTTGAAAATAATCTGTCTCAAGTTTAGTCAAGCTGAGGGGAACATTGACACTGCCTTGGTTAGGGGCCTCATGTGACCTATCAGTACAGCAGCACTTGGACTACCAGTTCATTGCAGTGGAGAAATCACCCACTAGAACACAGGCAAGCATAGAGTTGGAAGTGATGTGTGCTGGCCTAGTGCCTTGGTGCCGGACTCCTTCTTAAGGCTTCTTTATATTTGTTAAGAAGTAATGTCAGGAGTCAAATTTAACCCCAGCGTATGAGAGTGCTGATAACAGAAGATGACACTATTTGATATTCAAAGACAGAAAACCAAAGCTGTATTCTGACTCTAGTCTTAAACCTGCTATGAACATACATTTTGTTTTGTTTTTCTAGTTCCATGGCTCAAAGCAAGAGCTTTAGAATCCAGGTATTTTTCTTTTCATAGTTTCTGATTAATCTAGAGAACCCTTTAAACAATTTTCCTTATTAAACAGTATCTGAATTTTGACCTCAGATATTTTTAATGAACTTTAATCAACAGTCATACAAATAAGTTTTCTCTACTCAGAGTAAACCATTATTAAGAGCTCTGCCTACTAGTTTATTTAAGACCCCACTTAATAAATGTAAGTATAGGTCATTATTAGGTTATAGACAAGACATGTTCCTGAGAACATCTTTATGTCTGATTGATATGTAAGCTGAACCTCTGATGAACAGTGCCCATAGAGTAATAATAAAAGTAACAATAATAACAATACTATAAGGACACAACATATACATGGTAATAATACTAATATAGCATTGTAATAATAATAATACCCCTATATTATAAGACTATGTTGCAGAAACTGTTGTGCTATTTCTTTTCATTCAAACAAACAGAACATAAAAACAAATTCATACAAAAAGTTTAGATAGGAAATAGGAGAAATTTCAAAAAACAATATTAAAAGTTAGCAGTCATCTAATGCTGCATTAACGCTATGGTAAGAGGAGCGTCATGCTGATTTTGGCCTTCTAACCAAATTAGAAATAACTTTTCCATTTCAATAAGCCACTGGGCTGTTTAGTAAATAATAGATGCTCTCATTGGCCCATTCTTGTCACATGTTCCATTATTCTTACTTTATACTTTATAATTGTCCCAATAGTTGAGTGACTGAAGTCATTCTTTTCCAGTGAATGATGGCACCCGGCCTTAACACTTATTTCTACTTTCACTTCCACTGTAATCACATTTCTTTTCACTGCAGGCTCACCTGGACTTGCAGTGGACTTTCACTTTGGACACACAGTCATAAGGGGTAAACAAAATTTACAAAAGTGAATAAAAAAAGACAAAAAGTGATGCTGTGTGTAAGTAAATGTATTAGCAATGAGAAGAGGCATTAGCATAAAGGGACCACGCCAAGGAATCACCTACCCATGTGGATTGCTTACATGTGCAGAAGAAACTAACTCCTAAAGTGTTAATACAATTATTTAATTCTGAATTATCCTCATGGGGCTCCTTGGGAGCCCATTTGAAAATATGGAACGCCCTGTGTCATTTGTCCATAACCTGGGACCTGTCTGCACTTACTATCAGGAAAAACTGACTCCTGAGGAATTAGTTGGTTATTCACTTTTTAATAAAAAGAATTTTCCAATTCTTTTCATTAAGACACCGTAATTTTAAAAATATAATAATCTGTAGGATCCTGGAGTTATATGTATGGTTAGGAATCCCAGCCGCAACACTTATGGCTGTATATCCTAAACTTAGCAACTTCATTCTGTGCCTGTTTCATCCTATCTAAAATAAAATCATCAGTAGAACTTACTCAACAGGGCTATTGTGGCAATAACGTGAGTTAGTGCGTGTAAATCCTCAAACTTGGTGAGCTGGTACATTGTAAACCTGCTCCACGGTAAGCGCGTATATCTACCATCATTTTTTTCTCTTTCTTTCTCTCTTCTTCTCTCTTCCTTCTTTTGTTCCCTTTCTTCCTTCCCTTTCTCCTTCTAACTTGATCTGTAAGAAAATTCAGTGCTTCCCCAAAGCGACTACACAGACTCTGACATAAAGTACCTGGAAAATGCCTGACTCATACTAAATGCCAAGTAGGTATTGCTGTTGATATTATTTTCTTTATTCCGAACACTGGTATTTCCTGTGTGGACTCAGATTTTATTGCTCACATTTTATGTGTGCTTTATTATGGGTTCTTCAAGCATTTCATAAGAGTTCAAAGTAAAATAAGTATAAAATAAACTAGAGCAGAAAATAATCCTCCATGGGTGAGAGGTCAGAAATAACCGTATGAGATACTGTAAAACTGTACGAGGCACTAAGAAACTCAGAGGCCCTGATCTTTTGAAATTTGCACATTAAGAAGAACCCTTGATAAAACTAAACATGGCATGCTGCTCCTAACACAAACACTGAGGTCCTAGAATATTTTAAGGAAATAAATTTCAGAAGCATAATGAGGAAAGTTCATTGTCAATCTTTGATCATAGAAGGTGTCCACATGCTCAACTTTCTGTACATTATTTTAAATGAAATAACTTTTCAAACTAATAAAAAAGCATAAAAAATTTATGACAGAACAATGGCATCTTAAGGATATTGAATAAAACAGAGAAGATGAAGATTCTAATTACAGCCCTGCCAATAGGTAATTTGTTATGAATTCTCAGGCAAAACACTTTCTCTCTTTGTATCTTATTTTTATGTCCAACAATGATAACAACACCTGTTCTGCTTACCCAAAGGGACCTGGCAAAACTCAAGTAAGATGATGAAATTTAAAACCGTGGTAGTACACAATACAAACATATGCAGTATACTAAAATAACTAGTAGTATAACTAGAAGATTACATTCAAAATGTTATAAATTAGTTGCAGTGTCTTAAAGATCTACAACTTTAAAGCAAACATGTGCATAAGAACAGCTTTTAGAAGCCAAATTTACCATGCTGTGTTTTCCTATAGGTATGCCTGAAAATAACACCTAAAAAAGAATTTGCAGAAATATAATACCAGGCTCCCAAATAGTAAATTAAACAAAAAGGGGCTTATTATCAAAGAAGCAAAATAAGAAAAATGGCAACTAAAGAAAGTATAAAATTATTCATCGAAACCATTTATCAGTAGGCTGCAACCATAAATATTTCAGAGGTATCATTTACTAAACGGTTAAAAATCTCTGGGCTTGCTGCTTCATATTGTCAATGTAATTAATCTTTTTTTTTTTTTTTTTTTTGGAGACAGAGCCTCAAGCTGTCACCCTGGATAGAGTGCTGTGGCATCACAGCTCACAGCACCTCCAATTCCTGGGCTCAAGTGAGTCTCCTGCCTCTGCCTCCCAAGTAGCTGGGACTACAAGACGCCCACCACAACGCCCGGCCATTTTTTGGTTGCAGCTGTCATTGTTGTTTGGCGGGCCTGGGCTGGATTCGAACCTGCCAGCTCAGGTGTACGTGGCTGGTGCCTTAGCCCGTTGAGCCACAGGC
>CAUYON010120937.1:0-12936 GCA_963573935.1 Arctocebus calabarensis
ATCAGAGAAATGCAAATCAAAACCTCTTTGAGATATCATCTAACTCCAGTAAGATTAGCCCACATAACAAAATCCCAAAACCAGAGATGTTGGCGTGGATGTGGAGAAAAGGTAACACTTCTACTTTGTTGGTGGGAATGCAAACTAATACATTCCTTTTGGAATGATATTTGGAGAATACTTAGAGATCTAAAAATAGATCTACCATTCGATGCTATAATTCCTTTATTAGGTATCTATCCAGAAGACCAAAAATCACATCATAATAAAGAGATTTGTACCAGAATGTTTATTGAAGCCCAGTTCATAATTGCTAAGTCGTAAAAGAAGCCCAATTGCCCATCGACCCATGAATGGATTAATAAATTGTGGTACAAGTATACCATGGAATACTATGCAGCCTTAAAGGAAGATGGAGACGTTATCTCTTTTGTGTTTACATGGATGCAGCTGGAACATATTCTTCTTAACATACTATCTCAAGAATAGTAGAAAAAGTATCCAATGTACTCAGCCCTAATATGAAGCTAATTTATAGCTTTCATATGAAGGCTAAAACCCAATTGTAGCACAAGAATACAGGGAAAAGGGAAAGGGGGAAGGGAGGGGGGAGGATGGGTGGAGGGAGGGCAATTGGTGGGATCTCACCTATGGTGCATCTTAGCAGGGTACTGGTGAAACTAATTAAATGTAGAATATCATTGTCTTCATATAGTGACTGAGAAAATGCCATGAAGGCTATGTTTAATAGTACGATCAAAATATTTCAGATTGTATATGAAGTCAGCACATTGTGCCCCATGATTGCACCAATGTACACAATTATGAGTTAATAAAATTATTTTTAAAAAAGCTGTGACAAAGGGGGAAAATATCTGGGACACAAACAAATTCTGCGAAGTTGTTCTGTTCTGTCAACAATAACAATCAGGGATGGGGCTGAAGCTGAGTGAATTTCCCCAGGCCCTATCAAGCACCTGAGGTTGTCAGGCCTCACCTCCACCTGCTACAGAGAGTAGGAGAGAGTGGCAGAGAGTGGCGGCCTGGCTGAAGAGACTCAGATCTCCCTGTGACTCAGGCAGGTGCAAACCCCTGGAGCATCTGCTCATTGGAGGGAACTAGATCACAGCCCCACGCAGTTACCATTGACTGGGTGTGACAGAGGTACAATGTGGGGATGGAGGCATTAACCATCCCAGACTAATTTCTTTGCTTGGGGGTTCATTCTGATCTTGCAGAGCATCACAACAAGTTATATTAGAGTTGCCAGCAGACCTCTGCTATCTATTTGCCAGAGACCTTTTGAACTCCTCCACCTGAAGCCCATGCTGACTGGGAAAATTGATTGGGTCCTCTTCAACTGGACCAATCACCCGAGGACTATCCAAAGTGGTACCATGGGTGTGTGGTAGTTGGAAGGTTTGATTTTCCTTTTCCAATTGTTGCCTGTGGGGGGCGGGGTGACTTATTTCACCACAGTGCCAGTATTTCACCACAGCTCAGACTTCAACCAAGAGTAACTGATTCACTAGGGTAGGACAGACACCAGCTAAAAACCAGATAGAACCACACAACACCACCACACCAAGAAGGTCCCCAGTTTCTCAGGCAGTAGCACTGTACAGATCCTTGGCAAAACTCTAGAGGAAAAGGTACAGATGTCAGACCCAGCTTTCAGGCAAAGGACTGGCCAATCACTACTCCTAGAACCCCAAACCGAACTTATCCTTATCTGCTCATCTTGCCAAACACAGCAAAATAATCATGGGGTGGAATCAGTGGAAAAGCTATGGCAACATGAACAACCAGAGCAGACCAACCACTCCAAGGAGAAATTTGGCAGACACAACTAAAGATCATATGAATAAACAGATGGCTGAGATGTCAGAAACTCAATTCAGAATTTGGATTGCAAATAAGATCAATAAAATAGAGGAAAAAGTTGGATTTAGAAATTCAGGGAGCATTTCCAAAATGGTCTTAAGAAGTCAAGGAATTCAAAGACAAAATGACCAAAGATTTTGACACATTGAGACAAGAATTTGCAGCCCTCAAAGATCTGAGAAATACAGTAAAATCCCTCAGTAACAGCATGGAGCAAGCAGAAGAAAGGATTTCTGATACAGTAGACAAAGCTTTTCAATGCTCCCAAACATTCAAAGAGTAAGAGAAATGGAGGGCAAAAACGGATCATTCTCTCAGAGAGCTCTGGGATAATTCAAAGAACACCAATATTCACCTTATAGGTATCCCTGAAAGGTGACGAAGTGGCCTCAAAATGCGCAGAGTCTCTTTTTCATAAGATTATGAAGGAAAACTTTCCAGACATGACAAGAGACTCTAAAATTCACATAGCAGACAGTTTCAGGACCCCAGCATGACTCAACTTGAATAAGACATCCTCCAGGCACATCATAATAAATTTCACTAAAGTTAATATGAAGGAGAAAATTCTGAAAGCAGTCAGATGTAAGAAAACCATAACCTATAAGAGGAAGAATATTAGAATAACTACAGATCTCTCATTTCAAGCTTTTCAAGTTAGAAGAGGATGGTCATTGACTTTTAATCTCCTAAAACAAACTAATGTTCAACCCAGGATTCTGTATCCAGCTAAATGGAGTTTCATTTCTGATGGAGAAATTAAATACGTTAATGACATCCACATGTTGAAGAAATTTGTTATAACTAAACCACCTCTCCAGGATATTCTCAGACCTATCCTCCATGATGACCAGTGTAATCCTCCGCCACAAAAGTAAACTCAATCAAAAACTTTCAGGCATTTCTCACATGGAAGACAATGCTTTCGAATGCTCCCAAAATTCCAAAGAGGAAGAGAAATGGAAGGCAAAAATGGATCAATCTCTTGGACAGCTCTGGGATAACTCGAAGAAAATGAATATTTGCCTTATAGGGATATCTGAAAACGATGAAGTGGCCTCACAGGGCACAGAGGCTCATCTTTATGAGACTATAAAAGAGAAATTTCCTGACATGCCAAGAGATTCTGAAATTCAGATAGCAGACAGTTTCAGAACCCCAGCATGACTCAACCCAAACAAGATATCCCCCAGGAACATCATAATTAAGTTCACTAAAGTTAATATGAAGGACAAAATTCTGAAAGCAGTCAGACATAAGAAATCCATTACCTACAAGGGAAAGAATATTGGAATAACTGCAGATCTCTCTGATCAAACCTTTCAAGCAGAAGAGAATGATCATCGACTTTTAATCTCCTAAAACAAAAGAACTTTCAACCCAGGATCCTGTACCCAGCTAAACTGAGTTTCATTTATGATGGAAAAATTAAATACTTTAATAACACCCACATGTTCAAGAAATTTGCTATAACTAAACCAGCTCTCCAGGATATTCTCAGACCTATTCTCCATAATGACCAGTGTAATCCTTCACCACAAAATTAAACTCACCCAGAAACTTTTTATCAAATTTCAACTTCCACAGTGATGAAAAGATTAAAAATGTCCACTGGACTTTCTAAAGATTTATTATTGTTTTCAATTAATGTGAATGGTTTAAATTGTCCTCTAAAGAGACATAGGTTGGCTGACTGGATACAGAAACCAAGGCCAGATATCTGCTGCATACAAGAATCTCATCTTACCTTAAAAGATAAATTTAGACTCAAGGTGAAGGGATGGTCATCTATATTCCAGGAAAATGAAAACAGAAAAAAGCAGGTATTGCAATCTTCTTTGCAGATACAATAGGCTTTAAACCAAACAAAATAATGAAGGATAAAGACGGTCATTTCATATTTGTTAAAGGTACTACTCAATATGATGAGATTTCAATTATTAATATTTATGCACCCAACCAGAATGCACCTCAATTTATAAGAAAAACTCTAATAGACATGAGTAAAGTTATTTCTTTCAGCTCCATAGTAGTTGGAGATTTCAATACTCCTTTAGCAGTGCTGCATAGATCTTCCAAAACGAAGCTAAGTAAAAAAATTTTAGATTTAAACTTAACCATTCAACATCTGGATTTAACAGCCATCTACAGAACATTTCATCCTAATAAAATTGAATAAACATTCTTCTCATCAGCCCATTGAACATACTCTAGATCACATATTAGGTCACAAGTCTAACCTCAATAAATTTAAAAGAATAGAAATTATTCCTTGCATCTTCTCTGACCATCATGGAATAAAAGTTGAACTCAGTAACAACAGGAAGCTGCATGCACATACAAAAACATGGAAGCTAAATAACCTTATTCTGAAGGATAGCTGGGTCATGGACGACATTAAGAAGTAAACTACCAAATTTTTGGAACAAAATGATAATGAAGACAAGAATTATCAGAACCTCTGGGATACTGCAAAGGCAGTCCTACGAAGGAAATTTATAGTGCTGCAAGCCTTCTCAAGAAAACAGAAAGAGAGGAAGTTAACAACTTAATGGGACATCTTAAGCACCTGGAGAAGGAAGAACATTCCAACCCCAAACCAAGGAGAAGAAAAGAAATCACTAAAATTACAGAAGAATTAAATGAAATTGAAAACAAAAGAATTATACAACAGATCAATAAATAAAAAAGTTGGTTCTTTGAAGAGGTCAATGAAATAGAAAAACCTTTGGCTAACCTAATCAGGAAAAAAAAGAGTAAAATCTCTAATTTCATCAATCAGAAATGGTAAAGAGGAAATAACAACAGATTCCTCAGAAATTCAAAAAATTCTTAATGAATATTACAAGAAAGTTTACTCTCAGAAATATGGATATCTGAAGGAAATCGACCAATACTTGGAAGCACGCCACATACCAAGATTCAGCCTGAATGTAGTGGAAAGGTTGAACAGGCCTATATCAAGTTCTGAAATAGTATCAACTATAAAAAATCTCCCTAAAATGAAAAGCCCAGGAGCAGATAGCTTCACGTCAGAGTTCTACCAAACCCTTAAAGAAGAACTGGTGCCTATATTACTAAACCTCTTGCAAACTATAGAAAAAGAAGGAATACTACGCAACACATTCTATGAAGCAAACATCACCTTGATCACTAAACCAGGGAAAGACCCAACAAGAAAAGAAAATTATAGACCAATATCACTAATTAATATTGACGCAAAAATATTTAACAATATCCTAACAAACAGAATCCAACAACACATCAAACAAATTCTACACAATGACCAAGTGGTCTTGATCCTAGGGTCTCAAGGCTGGTTCAATATACATAAATCTGTAAATGTAATTCAGCACATAAACAAATTAAAAAATAAAGACCATATGATTTTCTCAATTTATGCATAAAAAGCTTTTGACAGTATTCAGCATCCCTTCATGATCAAAACACTTAAGAAAATTGGTATAGAAGAGAAATTTCTTAAACTAATGGAGGTCATCTACAGCAAACCCACAGCCAATATCGTATTGAATGGAGTTAAATTGAAACCATTTCCATGTAGATCAGGAAGGAACCAGGCAAGGTTGCCCATTGTCTCCATTACTCTTCGACATCATAATGGAAGTTTTAGCCATTGCAATCAGGGAAGAAAAGGTGATCAAGGGTATCCCCTAGAGTCAGAAGAGATCAAACTTTCACTTTTCACAGATGATATGATTGTACATCTGGAAAACACCAGGGACTCTACTATAAAACTTTTAGAAGTGATCAAGGAATACAGCAATGTCTCAGGCTACAAAATAATCACCCATAAATCTGTAGCCTTTTTATATAACAACAATAGCCAAACCGAAAAAACAGTCAAGGACTCTATTCCTTTCACAGTAGTGCCAAAAAGGATGAAATATTGGGGAGTTTACCTAACAAAGGACATGAAAGATCTCTATAAAGAGAACTATGAAACTTTAAGAAAAGAAATACCTGAAAATGTTAACAAATGGAAATATCTACCATGCTCGTAGCTGGGAAGAATCAACATTGTTAAAATGTCTATATTACCCAAAGCAATATATAATGTTAATGCAATACCTGTCAAAGCTCCATTGTCATATTTTAAATATCTTGAAAAAATAATACTTCATTTTATATGGAATCAGAAAAAACCTTGAATAGCCAAGACATTACTCAGAAATAAAAACAAAGCAGGAGGAATCACGCTATCAGACCTGAGACTCTACTATAAATTGATAGTGATCAAAATAGCATGGTACTGGCACAAAAACAAAGAGGTAGATGTTTGGAAAGTAATAGAGAACCAAGAGATGAATCCAGCTACTTACTGTTACTTAATCTTTGACAAGCCAATTAAAGACTTTCAGAGGGGAAAAGACTCCCTATTTGACAAATGGTGCTGGATGAACTGGCTGGCAACCTGTAGAAGACTAAAACTAGACCCATACCTCTCACCATTAACTAAGGTAGACTCTCACTGGATTAAAGATTTGAACTTAAGACATGAAAATATCAAAATATTAGAAAAAAGTACAGGGGAAGCTATTAAAGGAATTTGCTTGGGTGAATATTTTATGAGGATGACTCCCCAGGCAATTGAAGCAGTATCAAAAATACACTACTAGGACCTGATCAAACTAAAAAGCTCTGTACAGCCAAGAACATAGTAAGTATAGCAAGCAGACAGCCCTCAGAATGGGAGAAAATATTTGCAAGTTATGCCTCCGGCAAAGGTTTAATAACCAGAATACACAGAGAACTCCAACATATTAGCAAGAAAAGAACAAGTCATCACTTCTCAGAATAGGCAAAGGACTTGAAGAGAAATTTCTCCAAAGAAGACAGGTGCATGGCCTACAGACACATGAAAAAATGCTCACCATCCTTAATCATCAGAGAAATGCAAATCAAAACTACTTTGAGATATCACCTAACTCCAATAAGATTAACCCACATGACAAAATCCCAAAACCAGAGATCTTGGCATGGATGTGGAGAAAAGGGAACACTTCTACACTGCTGGTGGGAATGCACACTAATATGTTCATTTGGAAGGCTGTTTGGAGAGTACTTCTTTTATGTTTACATAGGGGGACCTGTAACATATTCTCCTGAGTAAAGTATCTCAAGAATGGAGGAAAAAGTATCCCATGTACTCAGTACTTCTATGAAACCAACTAATATTTACTCACACTTTCTTATGAAAGATAGAACACAACTATAGCCCAGGATGAAGTAGAGAAATGGAGTGGGAAGGGAGGGGAGAGGTGAGGTTTGATAGAGGGAGGGTAAAAAGTGGGACCACACCTATGGAGCATATTGCAAGTGTACAAGTCAAATGTGTCAAGTGTAGAACATAAATGTCTTAACAGAATAATCAAGCAAATGAGGCGAAAGCTATGTTTATTTGTTTGATGTAACCACATCGGATTGTATTTAAAAAGAAACAACACATTGTACCCCACATATGAATAAATATATTCATGATCTATGTGCATTTGACGCAATAATAAAATAAAATAAAATGTCTATACTTCCCGAAGCAATCTACAGATTCAATATTATTCCTGTTAGAATACAACATCATACTTTCACGATTTGGAAAAAATAATTCTTCATTTTATATGGAACCAGAAAAAAAAAAAAAACCATGTAGCAAAGGCAATTCTTAATAATAAAAACAAAGCTGGGGGCATCAGCATACCAGACTTCAGGCTGTACTACAAAGCCATAGTGATCAAAACAGCATGATATTGGCACAAAAATAGAGACATAGACATTTGGAACCGAATAGAAAGCCAGGAAATGAAACTAACATCTTATAGCCACCTAATCTTTGATAAATCAAACAAGAACATACCCTGGGGGAAAGAAATCCTATTCAATAAGCAGTGCTGGGAGAAATAGCTATCAACACATAAAAGACTGAAAGTGTACCCGCACCTTTCTACACTCACAAAAATTGATCCAAGATGGATAAGAGACCTAAATCTAAGGCACAAAACAATGAAAATCCTCAAAGAAAGTGTGGAGAAAACACTGGAAGCTATTGGCCTGGGGAAGGACTTTATGAGGAAGACCTCCAAGGCAAACACAACAATAAAAATAAACAAATGAGGCGGCACCTGTGGCTCAAAGGAGTAGGGCACTAGCCCCATATAACAGAGGTGGCGGATTCAAACCCAGTCCCAGCCAAAAACTGCAATAAACTAAATAAATAAATGAGACTTAATGAAACTGAAAAGCTTCTGTACAGCTAAGGGGACAACAACCAAAGCAGTCAGACAACCTACGCATTGGGAATGGATATTTGCATATTTTGAATCAGACCAAAGCTTAATAACAAGGATCTACAGAAAACTCAAATTCACCTCCCATTTGATACTGCAGTCCCATTACTGGACATCTACCCAGAAGAAAAAAAATTCTTCTACCTGGCTCAGAGCCTGTGGCTCAACAGGCTAAGGCGCCAGCCACCACGTACACCTGAGCTGGCAGTTCGAATCCAGCCTGGGCCCAATAAACAACAATGATGGCTGCAACCAAAAAATGTTCGGGCCTTGTGGCGGGTGCCTGTAGTCCCAGCTACTTGGGAGGCAGAGGCAGGAGACTCACTTGAACCCAGGAATTGGAGGTTGCTGTGAGCTGTGATGCTATGGAACTCTATCCAGGGTGACAGCTTGAGACTCTGTCTAAAAAATAAATAACAAATAAAAATAAAAAATCCTTCTACCACAGGAACACTTCCACTAGACTGTTATTGCAGCTCAGTTTACAATCATCAAAATGTGGAAACAGCCTAAAGGCCCACCAACCCAGAAATGGATTAACTGTAGTACATGTATACCATGGAATACTATTCAGCCATTCAAATTGCAGCTCAATTTACAATCACCAAAATGTGGAAACAGCCTAAAGGGCCACCAACCCAGAAATGGATTAACTGTGGTATATGTATACCATGGAATACTATTCAGCCATTAAAAAAGATGGAAACTTTACATGTTTTGTATTAACCTGGATGGAAGTGGAACATATTCTTCTTAAGAAAGCATCACAAGAATGGAGAAGCTAGAATCCTATATACTCAATTCTGATATGAGGACAATTAGTGACCTAGGACATGGTGAGAGGAGTGGGGAAGGAAAAAGCAGAGAGACGGAAGGAGGGAGGGAGGCGGGGGTATCACGATGTGTGACACACCTTTTGGGGGCAGGACACAATTATAAGAGGGACTTTACCTAATAAATGCAATCAATGTATCCTGGTTCTATGTACCCTCAGTGAAACCCAACAATAGAAAAAAAAGCAAAAACCAGGAAAAGGATTTCCAACATATGTGACAGAATGGAGAGTCGTAAATATCTTTACACATAACTGTTAAAATCAATAAGGTGTTTTTTTTATAATCTAGCCCAAAATGTCAATAATGCAATTACTTTTAAAAACATTAATAAATGCTAGTTAGGGTATGAAAACCAAGAATTCTTGTAGACTGCAAGTGTCAATACAAATGGGTATTATGTTTCTGGCAACATGCACCAAGAGATTTAAAAGCATTCACGCCTATCACTCCAGTAAATCTACCTCTAGATATCTATTTAAAATAATCAGATTTTGACACACCTATAAATCAGCTACTTAGGAGGTTGAAGAAGGAGTATGGCTTGAACCAAGAAGTTTGAGTCCAGCCTGGACAACATAGTAAGACCCCTTTTCTACAAAAAGAAATTAGAGATGGTAAAAAATACATGTGTGCAAAGATAATCCTTTTATTTAATAAAGAGATAAACTTTAAGGAAAGGGGTGCCACACATTGTGATCCCCCAACCCCTCTCCCTTCTTCCCTATCTCTGCTTTTTCCTTCTCCTGCACATTTCCATGACTGAATTTCCCTAGAAATTATTAATATGAGTTTTCTACTAAAAGGCAGAAATCAGAAGTTGAAGAACAGGTCTCAGCAAGAAGTACATCTAAACAGCACATTTTCTCTAACTCAATCTCATTGCTTGAAAATTTGCATCTAATACACACATTATAGCAAATATTGGAGATAAAAACAATAATTATGTGATATTTACAGCTTCCAGGAACCAAGTAAGAACTTGGTATTTATGGACTACCAACCCATAACACAGATGCTATTATCACATTCATTATACTTAGGTGGAAACTGTGCTACAGAAAGAAGCAGAAAATTATCAAGGGTCTCACAAAACTTCAAAGAGGGCACCAGCATTCAGGTCTATCAAACACTAGATTACACACTGATTTACAAAATGCTTTCCTTCCCCTAGTACAAAAATGAAATAAAAGACGCACTGGGGAAGAGTATAAAACAGCCAAGGAAACTTTTTTTTCAAAATTGTAATAACAGGCTCTTCTCTACCTATTCTGATGTTCAGCTTGGGCTTCTGACTTAAGTTGGCCTGTGAAATTTTGTTTTGGAGGCAGAGCAAGATGGCAATCGAGCTGGTCGAGTAGCCCATCCCTCCCAGGACAACAGGTGAGAGGGAGGGAGCTCCGGATCTTTCCCTGTGTGAATTATTGGAGTGGATGGACAGCTGGAGATGCACAGTGAATTGGTGGATTGTTGTGTTTGAGGTGTAGTTCAAAACCACGGACTCTGCTATAGACTTTTCCCCTGCCCTGGGAGAAGCGGCAGCCAGCCGCTCCCACAGGGAAGACAGCAGTTTGCAACTCGCAAAACCTAATTGATGAAAATTTCATTGAAGTGTTGATTTCAGAGTTTGGCATCCAGAAAGGGGTGCTGCTTGGAATCTTAGGGAACTGGACAGCCCAAGCGAGAGTTGAAGGGAGTGGACCCTGCTGGGAAACAGACATTTTGAAATGTCCGAAATGGCAAACACCTTTTCCCCAGATCGTTGAGAGTAATTGATCCAACAGTGCCATCCCAGGTGGGGAATCAGGGTGAGGTCTGACTGTGCAGGGTGTGCAGGGATCTGGGGTGTGGAGGAGACACTCTGAGCTGTGGAAATTGGCGAGGAGGGTTCCCATGCACTTCAGCTGTGGAAAAGGCGGCAGTTCAGAGTGGCAACAGCAGCCCCCGTGGACAGCCCCTCCCCCACAGCACCACAGTGCCATGGGGAGCCCCTTTCCTGCGGCTGATTGCAGCTGCCAATTTGTGAGAGAACAGGAGGGCAGAGAACAGGAGGGCAGAGCGGAGAGATTTGTGATGCGTGGACTCTTGCACCAAGTTTGGATGTCAGATGGGAGTGCCGTCTGAAGCAGAACACCGAACGTAGGGCACCTTTTCAAACGCAGACCAGTAGAGAAACTCCAAGAATGGCGACAGGCCAGATCGAGTGTTTACCACACTAACAAGCCTGGAACCCACTCACAGCACCATCTGGTGTCCACAAAGTACATTGCATTATATACTTTTTTCCGAGGAGCCTTTGGTTGGAGCTCTCATTGTTGTTTGGTGGGCCTTGGCTGGATTCGAACCTGCCAGCCCAGGTGTATGTGGCTGCCAGGTTGAGCCACAGGTGCCAAGCCGAGCCTTTGATAATAATTTTTTATTTTACTTTCTTTCCCTAGGTTATTTTTATTATCTAATATTTTCAATTGTATTTTTCTTTTTCCTTTCTTCTGATTTGTAACTCTTTCACAAGCACTACTTTCTTTTTTATCTCTCCTCTTCCTCTTCTTCCCTTCTTATAACTTCAAAGAGTGCTTACATCATATTTTTTAGAGGCTTTCTTTCTCTTTTCTCACATATTTTACAAGTATCATTTTTATTGGAGATTTTTTTCTTTCTATGTTCTTTGTTGTTGTTGTTTGGTTTTTTGCTTGTTTCTTATGTTTTCTCTGTATGTCTATGTGTTTCTGACTGTGGGTGCATCTGTGGGCTTGTATGTCTGGTAGCCCTTTGACTTGTGTATCAAATCATTTGATCTCAATATGATTGGAGTTGTAAATGTTTTCCTTACCACCTTTAACATTCACTCTACCCCTTCCCTCGGTCTGGAAGTCTAGAAGTCCAACTCATCCAGAATCCAGATTGTCTGCATTTCTTAGCTAAGACTGGGCATTGCATAGACGGTGGTTGTACTGCTTGGCTGTTCCTGTGGATCCAGTAACTGTACAGGAGGACATATAGGAAGGGAACTGTCCTGGCCCAAAGATAAAGAGCATCTTAGCAGCAGACAGAGGCTAGGGTTCCCACACTGCAGGTGGGGACTCAAAAGTTGCTGAAGTGCATGAACCTAAGAGGAGGCTTCTACCCAACTTCAGCATTAGTAGAGTGATCCTGCTGTGGTCTAACTTTGGACAATCATCTCCCCATCTCTGTGGCCATCCAGAGGGAGCCATACCTCACCCTGAAGGGAATCCACTACTGCAGAACAGTGACAACAAAGGTGCATTGGCTGAGGGAGAAATTCTTTTGCTGTCAGGATATTCTCATGTTTGAACTGAGCTCACATAGCACTTTCTTCAGCTGCCATTGAGCATCAGAGGCAGACATACACCACCCTCTCCTCCTGGATGGTGGTAGACTGTAATTACCTCGAGGAGGAGGAAACGACCTCATTTTGAATCTGGCAGGCACATTTGCTCATTTGTTTTTTGGGCAGAACAGGGACACAGAGACTTGTTTAACAAAGTCTGCCAGAGAGACTACCAGAGACTGGGGTGACCAAAACCCAGTGGTGAAAGACGACTGAGGTGAGGTAAGAGGCACCAATCCCCAGGCTCTAAACCTCCTACTGGACAGGCATTTCTGACTCCTCGGAGCTCCAAAGGTGCTCAAATCACATTCGAGCCACCAATAGCCCCTAACTTCTAGTTGCTGGAGCCCTCCTGAACTTTCCAACCAGAGAGTGGGGGGCTGTTGGGGACAATTGGTTGGGAACTATTGAACTGTACAAATTATCGGAGGACCCTCCAAGGTGGGTCCCAGGTTTTTCTGTAGTGGGAAGGTTTGATTGTCCTCTTCCAAATACTACTGGTGGGGGAAGGAATGTCCTAGGTGCTTGTATTTCACTGAACCTGAGTCTGCACTCCAGGGTTACTGAA
>CAUYON010120938.1:0-24557 GCA_963573935.1 Arctocebus calabarensis
CCAAGTCGCTGGGACCACAGGCGCCCACCACAATGCCTGGCCATTTTTTGGTTGCAGCCGTCATTGTTGTTTGGCGGGCCCGGGGGCTGGATTCGAACCCGCCAGCTCAGGTGTACGTGGCTGGCGCCTTAGCCTGTTGAGACACAGGCGCTGAGCCAAAATCCTCATTTGTTAAAGAAGCTACATGATCTCGGTTCTATCCAGTTCTAATAGTTTACGAGTCTATTTATGGATAATATTACACATAGACACAGAATTGTTTCCTAAAGGCATTTTTTCTTTCTTTGTCTATATTTAATCCCTAGCTGTCGTGAAACGAAGACACAAAGCCAAAACTTATTCTTGAAAGCTGCTTTTACATAAGGATAGAACTTGAATCAGTAGTTCCAGCACCACTAAATTTCTCCCCAAGCTGGTTAGTGGTAGAGTCAGGCCTATTACTAGTCTTCTAATTCCACGCATTCTCATAGGCGCTTAAACCATTTAACCTTTATATTTCTACGCCTAATTTGCAAATTCATTATTAGCTTTACAAGCCATTACACCTTCAGACCCTATTTTGAAAGGTCGACAGTTAGTATATATGACTGTTTTGCATCATTATGACTTTAAAACTCCGTAAAACAACAACTTTTACAGTGCACTTATTTTGTCCCGTTTTCAAACGCCCCAACGAAGAACACAGTATCTTCATTTAGTGGCACTCGATGCTCAGCCACACCCTAAAGATCGCGCTTCTCGCCTGAATTGGCTAAAGGGCCTGTCACTCCAAACACTTTAACACCTAACTCCACCCTCCCCTCCAGCCATCTCTGCATTTAAATCTTGATCCCGCCCCCTCTCTCCTGGCTCCTCCCTGGGACTGATTACCGATTGGCCGAGGTACCACTCCTCGTGGGGCTGTCTAGCCACCGCGCGCGGGGCCCGCTGGGAGCTGAGCCCAGGCGCGAGGACAAGCGCGAGCTATTCCCCGTGGGCTCCCCTCCCCCCCGGGCGACCCCTGCTCCGACCGACTGGTCCCCGAAACGGTGGTGGCGGCGGTTTGTGGTCGTTGGTCCCAGGGATTTAGTACCAACATTTGAAGACCCAAGGGGTGAGGAGGGGATGGGGGCAGAGGGGTCACTGCCAAACCGCTGCTAACGGCTGGAGACCCTTCTGGCTGCAATAAACGCTGCCCGACTCGCTCTTAGGCTATATACGCAGTGGGGACCCACGTCCTGCTGGAGGCAGTGTCTGCAGGGCTCTCCCGTTTTCGTTCCCCTGCCCCGTCGAGCAGCAGGAGGGCAGGGGGTGTCGGGGACGTGGCTTCCCAGCCCCAGGAAGCATGTAATGACCCGACAGCATCCTCGCCCCCTCCCCTGGCCCCGCGCGGTCTCGGCTGCCCCGCCCCAGCTGCCCGTCCCGTCGGGGCCCCGGGCCCGCTCCCTCCGCCCCGCGGCGCCCTGCCCTCTCTCCGCCTTATTTCCGCTCGCCCCCGCCGCCTTCCGGCCGCTTCCCACCTGCTGCCTTCCATGTTCTTTCCCTAACACTCTTTCCGTCGTCGACCGCCGCAGGTCAAGGTTGCTCGCTGGCCCTTCCGGCTCTCTGGCCGTTGTTTCGCCGCGCATCCCCGATGGAGGCATCCTGGCTGCCGGGTGAGATTGAGCGGTCTCCTGGTCGTGTTCATTGAGTTCTGGTTGGGTGAGATTTAGCAGTATCCCCGTCGTCTTTATTGAGTTCGAACTGGGAACAAGCCTGGAACTTTCCTCTGCCTTTTCCTCCCTTCTTGTTTCTTCCCCACGTCCTTTCCTGGGTGTTGGGTTTTGTACAGTGGACGGCTGCAGAAGTGCGGGAAAGGTAACTAACTGACCCTCTGTCCCCCGCGACGCGCGGCGGGCAGCCTCGGACGGTAAATACACACGCAGTAGGTCCTTCTTTGTTTCCTGACATCAGACAGTTTCAATTACTCTTTCTAAAACGTTTCGGGGGATACTGGAAAGATTGCAGAACGTGGGAGTCCAGAGATCAGCATCTAACCTTGACGTTGGTATTAACTCCGAGACGGTCTGGGAAGCCTCTTGATTTATTTGGGCTCCACGTTCGTTCTATGTAAATTTAGTTTAGCTAATATTGAAGTTCGTAACTTTAAGCTTTATCTCTCTTTACATACATGATGAATTCTCTGTAACCTATGTATTATATGGTAATCCTAGAGTGGGCTAATGTCAAAGAGGTATATCGACAGAAGCTTTTAAGTTCTTGTCTTCTCTTAAAATTCTGTCCGTCTTTTGTTGGAAGATGGCGTTATCCCTGGGACGCGGGGTGTGTTCCAGGCATAAGTGGACTGACACTTAAAGAACATATCACCGGTCGATAGAATTTTGCTTATTTAAATAATGGGAAGATCTTTTCAATAGTCACCTAAGATGTACATTTGAGGGGTTGAACAAACTTCCTTTTGGAGCCTTTCGGAATTAAATCTCCGTATGTGTTCTAACGATAGATTTGTTCCAGAGTACACATTTAAAACATTAAAATTAGTTTGCTTGCACCTGTGTCATGTCATACATAAAGATGACTGTTACGACTGTAATTCTGTAATTGCAGAATATTAACAAAGCCTTATTTTCTGCTTAAGGCACTGCTTTAATTGCTGGTTTTCACTTAAGAGGACTTGAATATTAATGTCAAAAATTATAATACATATCAAAATTGATCTATTACACTTTTTTTTGAAATAGTTTTAGACTTAGATATCCACATACCTTTGATTATTTCTTCTTGTTTTCCAACCATGTTGTTATACTATAGTCTGTCATTAAAATGAATTGCTGCTGGAAAATCTCCATTGACCTGGCATCCACCATTGCAGTGTATCATACTCAATAACAACTGAATTGACAAATCAGGAATTTTATATCATATAATTTAAGGAATGCCATAAAGATCTAATGTGCCATATAAAGGTATTTGCTATGTTAAAAATTGTTTTTATTATCATAATTAGTTTTATAACCCATAGTAAAATGCTATAATGGTCACTTTAACAATTTTATATATTTTTATAATTTGGAAGATGAAGTTTCAATTTAAGTAGATTAAACAAAGCTGAAAACAATTTCTTTTAAGTAATCATTTTTATTTTGCTACAATTATGGTTGTCATTTTTTCATTAATTTTCTATTTTTGAAAGGCAGTACAAATTTGAAAAATTTATATTTTTGTTGGTTATTAAGATACTTAAAATTAAAATATAGTTAGCACTTCATAAAGGCTTGATTCAGATTGTTACTTGAATCACTATCTGGTGATTGGCTGTGCTGTCTTGCCCTTTTATTTCTTAGCTTTGTGTAATTTTTGTATTTTGGATGTTATTCTTTTGAAATAGCTAAAGAAGAATCTTTAAAAGTCAAAAGTTTAGGAAAAAAGATAAACCTGTGAAAGTTAGAGTTAAATATGGTACCACTTTTAATCTATTGTTCCTGCTGTTTTTGCATAAACCATATATGTCATTCTCTTGTTCAGGACCTTGATTCTCTTGATTTCTTCTGCTCAGAAAGAAATCATTCTCTTGATTTCTTTTGCTCAGAAGGGTAAGGAAGAAAGTTCATAGAACGTGATTTTGGAATGTAATTCCACACCTGAGAACTAATTGAATTTGGAAACTTCAATTGGTATGTCAGCTTTTTCACAATGTGTAGGACTGCTATGCATCCTTGGACATTTAACTCTCAGATTGATTCTAGAAAGTTATAGAATGAGTATACTGCATGCTTGCTTTAGATTTGTTTATAATTCTCTGACTAAAATTCTTGAATTCTGGTCTTTTTAGAAATATACTTTGGTTAAATTAATACAACATTAAAGTTAGGTACTTTCAAACTTTCTTAATTGTAAATTATCCATATGTATATTGCTTTTGTTTTGGAGGCTTCAAGATAAGAATACATTCCTTTCTAAAGAGTATGGTATTGGTGACTCTCTGGTTTGTTTTCTGTAATTTCAAATCTTTATAATATTTTGATTTCTTGAAATGTACAAGTAGAGCATCTATAGTAATTCCCTAGTAAAAGGAGTATTTAATGTATGGACTGAATGATTATTTTAATATAAGACCAGAGCTAATTTCTTTAAAGTTTTAGAGATAGGGCTTAACCTCAAAATATGTCTGTCAGGTAATTCTAGGGCAGTGGTTCTCAACCTGTGGGTTGCAACCCCTTTGGACTGTATTAAAGGTTCGCGGCATTAGAAGGTTGAGAATCACTGTTCTAGGGTGAGCTGGGTTGCAGAAACCAGCCATTTAGAGCTCACAACGAATTATAGTAAAAAAGAGAAAAAGTCCTGTTTATTAAATTCTCTGTTTTAGATAAAATGAGAGGATATTTATTGCCTTTAAAGGCAGTAAGTAGTGTTTGTAAGGTACCGTATAAAACTGGAGTCCTGTTTTTTTTCTTTCATTTTCCTGTAGCATGTCTAAGAAATGTAAATCTCACTTTCCTTATTCTCCACATTGTATCAGCATGATCTTTTGTGTGATGAGCCAACATGATGTCCTTGGGGATGCTGAAATCATCAAAGTCCCTCTGGATCGAATTATGGAAGATAGCTGAAGTTATGAATTTTTGAGGCAATGTGAGACTCCAGGGTTTGAACCCCAGGTCTCATTCACTAACTATTTTTGAGACCTTAAGCAAATCTCTTATCTTATTTGCTCTTGGTTTTCTCATGTACATTACTAGAGGTGGTTTAAGGTCCACTTGCAATCTTAATGATTTTTTTTTCCACTGTAAAATCTTCAGTGATGGCATAACAGCAAAACCTAGAGTAAAAACAATCTTGGCTGGAGAAAGGTAGTTTTATATCTTGTGGAATACTTTTAACTTGAAAGAAATGATAACAGAAAAACGTTGCACTTTTTAAAAGATAAAAGGTTAAAAGTTAATTTATCTTATTAATGGTTCTGATAATAAAAATTAACTTATTTCTTTTATCTATTAATAATAAATTGTTTGTTATTAAATCCGATGACACATAAATCAGATTTCCCTCTGAAATTTAGTGCAAGGTACACAGCTAGGTAATACAGGTAAGACTTTTCCCTTGATAAGAATTCTTTCCTAGTTTCTACTCCGGCCATTAAATAAAAGTTGAGGCCACTAAATTAGAAGAATCTAAAACTGATATAAAGAGAAATGAGATGTACTTGTCATGTTGAAATGAGTAAGGAAGGAGAAATTGATGGAAAGCCAAATAGCATTTTACCTTCTCTAGAGATGAATCTTTATAATATAGTGTTATTGTTTAAAAATAGTTTCTTCAGAACATCACACATACTTGTTTTTCAAATGTAAATACATTTTAAAATGAGGTTTCAGGGCCCCAGTTGTATTGGTGGGTGGATGTTCTATGTCATTGGAAGGATGACACAACGTTGACTAGTTAAGACAATGCAGAATTGTATTAATATTCATTGATCAGAGTGGGCAGTTTTTTTTGCAGTTTTTGGCCAGGGCTGGGTTTGAAACTGCCACCTCTACTATATGGGGCTGGCACTCTTTTGAGCCATAGGTGCTGCCCAGAGTAGGGCAGTTTTAAGATGTATTCTGGTCATATTTGGACAGATACCTCTTAATTAAGTTTGCAAAAAGGTTGCAAATAAGAAAAATTTTATCTCGGATGTTAGGCTATTTTATGGTAAAAGTGAATAATAAGGGGAAAGTAGAGGAAGAAATGGCTTGAATCTAATAAGATGAAATTCAGGTGATTTTAAAATCTAGTTACAGTGTTTTTCAACCTTTTTCTTTTTATCTCATAGCACACGCGAACCTTTAAGTTAAACTTCTGCGGTACACTTAAATTATGGAGATCAAAAAGAAGGGTAAAACAATACACTGTGCTTTGAACATGTTTTGAAAATCATTTAACCATCTTTAAAAATTTTGGGTGGTGCCTGTGGCTCAAAGGAGTGGAGTGCTGGCCCCATATACTGGAGGTGGTGGGTTTAAACCCAGCCCTGACCAAAAACTGCCAAAAAAGAAATTTGGTGGCACACCTAAGATCCTCTCATGGAACACCAATTGAAAAATCAGTGCTGTAGAGGCTAGGGCAGATTAGAGTTTGTGGTGACAGTAGACTTAATTTGAACTAACGATAGCGTGCAGCTGTTTAGAACACTAATTTGGGTCATTATACTGGTGGACTTAAGAATTTTGCCACTAAACTTTTAAGGAAAAAGGAGAGTGAGAGAACATGGAACTGTAGAAGCAGTTAAAGCAGTATTTTCCAGGTGGTTCTGTGGAATGTCAGTTAATAGGTATGCCAAGGAAAATTAGGGTAACATGTTGAAATTAATTTGGTAAAAACTTGAGTTAAACAAACCTGAAAATTTTTCTTTTTCATTTCTTTTCTTTTCTTTCTTTCTTTTTTTTTTTTTTTTTGACAAGATCTTGCTCTGTGTCCCAGGCTAGACTGCAGTGGCATTGTCATAGGTCATTGTAACCCTCACTGCGAGGGTCAAGCAATCCTCCTGCCTTAGCCTCCTTTGTAGCTGGGACAATAGGTGGGCACGACCATGCCTGGCTAATTTTTCTTTTGTCGTAGAGAGAAAGTCTCACTCTTTGTCAGAGCTGGTCCCGAACTCCTGGTCTGAAGTGATCATCCTGCCGTGACCTTCCAGAGTGTATAGGCATGAGCCACTGTGCCCAACCACAAAGTTTGTTTAAACTGAAATTTTCATGGGCTTAAATATGGTGATGTTCCTTGTAATGCTTTTGGGGGAGGTATCGTGATTTTTTAGACATCAGTAGACGTGGAATAGGTTTTTGAGGCCTGTGAATAATTCCTGGGACAATGTGCTAAGGGACACGAGTTGCGGAAATGTCGAGGTAAAGGAATTGGTAGTATTTAACTTGGAGAAAAGGAGTATCATCTTTTGAATCATCTTCCAAATACAGTTATGTGAAAGAAGCAGGTTCACTTTGGCCAGAAGGATAAAATCAGGACTATGCAGGGGTTATTGGGAAAGAGATAATGATGTGTTATAAGAAACAACTTTCATAAAGATTTATCTGCAGATAAATTGCTCTGGAGCAGTGATTTTCAATCAGTGTGCTGTGAGAGGATCTTCGGTGTGCCATGAACAATTTTTTTTCTTTTTTACCCTTGATAGGTGCCATGGCCTCATAGCTCACAGCAATCTCAAACTCATGGG
Organism: Arctocebus calabarensis; assembly: GCA_963573935.1. NCBI lineage: Eukaryota > Metazoa > Chordata > Mammalia > Primates > Lorisidae > Arctocebus > Arctocebus calabarensis. The sequence continues at coordinate 7,190 of CAUYON010120938.1, forward strand.
CTCCAGCAATTCTCTTGCCTCACCCTCCTGAGTAGCTGGGACTACAGGTGCCCACCACAATGCTCAGCTACTTTTAGAGACGGGGATCTCACTCTTGCTCAGGCTGGTCTCGAACCTGTGAGCTCAGGCAATCCAACTGCCTTGTCCTCCCAGAGTGCTGGGATTACAGGCATGAGCCACCTTGACCAGACTCATGAAAATTTTTGAAGATTAAAATTAAATTATTTCCAAAAGAAGTTCGAAGCACAGGAATTGAATTCTTTTTTTCACTTTCTTTTTTTGATCAACGTAATTGATTGTGCTGTGGAAGTTTATAGGTTCAAGTATGTCGTGAGATTAAAAAAGGCTCAAAAACACTGCTTTAGAAAACAGTGGGTTCTTTGTAAGGATTAAGAATAAAGTGGAATTATATTTTAGCAATATTATAAAGAGACTCAAATAACAGGTAGGATAATTTTTAAGGTCTCATAAATCTGAAATTATTTTTATTAGAGGTTTCCCAAAAAGTTTTTGTTGTTGGACTTTTCCCTCTAACTTTTGGTTTGGTTTTTAATCATGGTATAATTTTTCAAGGAATAATGAATAACTGATTAGATGCTGTAATCTTGCTAAAAAAAAAAAAAAAATACTATAGTGAAAGAAATCTGGGTTCAGTGACTGGTGGTGTTATAAGTTATGTGACCTGAGGCAAATCAAATCATTTCTCTGAGATCTCAGTTCTTTTTTTTTTTTTTAATTGTTGGGGATTCATTGAGGGTATAAGAAACTAGGTTACACTGATTGCATTTGTTAGATAATGTCCCTCTTATAATCATGTCTTGCCCCCCAAAGGTGTGGCACACACCAAGACCCCACGCCCCTTCCCTCTCTCTACTTTTCCTTTCCCCTACCATGTCATTAATTGTCATTAATTGTCCTCATAGCAAAACTGAGTACATAGGATTCATGCTTCTCCATTCTTATGATGCTTTACTAAGAATAATGTGTTCCAGTTCTATCCAGGTTAATACAAAGGCTGTAAAGTATCCATTTTTTTAATAGTTGAAGGGTAATCCATGGTGTACATATACCACAGTTTGTTAATCCATTCCTGTGTTGGTGGGCATTTAGGCTGTTTCCACATTTTGGCGATTGTAAATTGAGCTGCAATAAACAGTCTAGTGCAAGTGTCCTTATGATAAAAGGATTTTTTTCCTTCTGGGTAGATGCACAGTAATGGGACTGCAGGATCAAATGGGAGGTCTAGCTTGAGTTCTTTGAGGGTTCTCCATACTTCTTCCAAAAAGGTTGTATTAGTTTGCAGTCCCACCAGCAGATTTTTAAATACCTAAAATGAGGGTAATATAGAGGTTAGGAGTCTACATTTTGGGCAGATAGATCTCTGGTTTGAATATCTATATTTACCTTACCAAAATTTATCAGCACTATCATTTTATCTCACTTAGTTGACTTACTTTTCAAACAAAGACTAATACAGGATGATTACTCAAACCAAACTTAGAGACTAAATGAGATAATGTATCTAAAGTACCTATTATTATGTGTGGTATTTAATATATTAAATAAATGGAGAAATAAACATATAATGGACTTTCAAAGATTAGAAAAGTAAAGGTCAGGGTTATAAAGTGATTTGTCAAAGAGCTTTTGACCAAGACCTAGAATTCAGGTTTTCTCTCACCCAAGTCTCTTATTTTTAGTTAAATCGTGATGTCTCTTCCTCTTTCTCTGTTTCACTCATTGAACATTCATCATGTGCCAGACAGCCTACAGGGTGCTACGGATTCAGAAATAAAAGAATACTAGGAGTGTCCAACCTTTTTTTTCCCTCTGCTGCACATTGGAAGAAGAAGAGTTTGCCTGGGCACCACATTAAATACACAAACACTAATGAAAGCTGATTAGCAAAAAAAAGTACATGACACCACAGATAAACAAAAATTCCTCACAAAATCAGCATGTGGCCACATGCGTCAGGCTGACACCCCTGAACAAGACCTTTCTCAGTGTTTGGTGAGAGTTGGGGGACAGACGTAGAGCTAGAGGGGCTTGACTAACACAGTCTGAGGGGTTCCATGGCATTAGTACATGCAAAGTAATACCTAATTTAGAATTGAGAGGGATCGTCAAGGAAGGTTTTCCTGGAGCTAATTAGGAGTGACAAAGGCCAAGAAACTAGGAAAGGACTGAGGGGACAATTTATCAGTCTGATATAGGAGAAAAAAGCATATTTGAGAATTTGCAAATAAGTAACTGTTGTTGTTGGTATGTAATCAGAAATAAAATCAGAGGCCAGATCATGAAAGGACCCGTAGGACTTTTTTTTAAAGAGTTTAGATTTTTTTTTTTTTTAAATTAAATCATAGCTGTGTACATTAATGCCGTTATGGGGTACAATGTGTTGGTTTTATATACAATTTGAAATACTTTCATCAACCTGTTAACATAGCAGTTTAGATTTTATCTTTAAGGACTGAGAAATCAGGAAAGAGATTTCTATTTATTTATTTTTAAACAAGAAAGCACATGCTCTTGATATTCAGAGAAAAGTGAGAATTGAAGGTTCCTTGTCTCATCCTTCCTACTCACCAATGATTGTTATTAAAGTTCCTTGGAAATTTTTCCAAAATGTTTATTACATGCTTCTACAAACATCTGTGAGCGTGTACGTACACAAATCTTTGAAACCATATGTATATGGTTAGTATGATAGTAAATGTCGTGTTCTCCAGCTTGCTCTTTCTCACATGATTTCTTGAATATTTTTCCCATCTCATTATACACAGATCTGACAGTTTTTAATAGTTATATAATAATCCCTTGTATAGGCATATTTTAATTTTTGATTCAGGCCTCTAGTGTGGGACACCTAAGTGTTTTTTGAGATTGTTGCTTTTTATATACATCATTTGAACTAACATGCTTCTGTATATATCGTTGAATACTTGTTCTACTATTTAGAATAAATTATTCATAATTGAATTATGAAGTATATATACATTTTAGACTTTGATAACTTGACAAATTTCCCTGTATAAAGATAATTCCAGTAATGTATACCTGCCAACTGTGTATGAGGGCTTAAGTTTTTCCTGAGTTTTCTGTTGGTCACTTCATCGAACAAATAATTATTGACTACCCACCGTAGTGCTTGACACACGGGAATGTGTTTAAGTCTGAAGTTGTCTCTACCTTCATGCGGTCCAGAGTTGGAAACGTAGGAAGTCTGTAGGTGTTATTTGGATTGGTCAGTTTTATTTTTATAATTGAATTAATTGTGGGTGTTTATTGAGAAGTTTTACATAAAAATGTCTAGATTCCTGGCTTCTCTTTAAAAAAATTGGAAAATTTGGCATAATAGGATAAGTCAGATTTCTTCATGGTATTAGTTTGCTGAGATTGAGTAGGCACTGCCCTTTTCAAATGGTGTACTGAGCTTTCTCATAATCTAATCCTTTGCCTCAACTCTTAACATTTTTTGCCAGGGTCTTACAGACATTTGAGTTGGATGTTTAGTAGATGTTCAGAATTTTAACATGTCTAAAACTGAACTTTGATCCAACCCTTAAACCTTCTCAACTTTCCTCATCTCCTTTGTGCTCAGGCCAAAGCTTTTGTTTCATCTTTTGCTTCTTTGTTTATCTCACGGTCCGTATCTAATGTCAGAAAATTCTGTTGGATGTATGATATCTTTAAAATACATCTCAAGTTAGACAACTTACCCCTTCTACTTCAACTTCTCTGGCCCATGCTGACGTCATCTATCACTTGGATTTTAGTAAATAGTCTTGTAATTCATCTCCCTGCTTCCCTCTTTGCTCTACTGACTTCTCAACACTAAAGCCAATTATTCCTGTGCTAAAAATCTATAGTAGCTCGTTATTTAACTGAGAATAAAAACTAAAGTTCTTAAGTTACCTAATGTACAAGATGTACATTATACATGCCAAGTATACTTCTATCTTAAGGCTTTTTGATTTTTCCTTTTGTATGTGCTGTTGCTCCCAGATAGCTACATGGACAAGTTCCTTAATTCTAGTTCAAAGGCCCTCTCAGTGAAATCTGCACTAGCTATCCTGGTTAAAATTACATTCTTGTTTTCTCCTACCAAAACTTCTACTCCCCCAAGTGGCTATTCCTGTTTTCCTCCTGTAGTACTTTTATCTTATTGCATAGTACATCAATTGCAATGTAGTACTTTTTATTTTATTGCATATTATCATCGATTATTTGTTTTTACCACTAGAGTATAAATTGTGCAAAGGGAGAATTTTAGTGTTTTATTTGCTGATGTATTCCACATGTGAGGAACAGTACTTGGGGCACAGTTGGTGGTTAATCAATATGCATTTGTTCAACAAATGAATGAATTTGAGTTGGCAGTTCCTCCTCTACAGTTTGCATTTTTCTTACTGTTTCATGTAAATATTAAAGATGTTTTTAGTGCTTATGTGTAAAGCATTCTGATTCTCTGAATCCTTTTCTCCTATGAGGTAGAAACTTATTATCTACTTACAGAGAAGTAAATGAAGTCATTGAAGTGTTACATAATTTGCCCAACCTCCCAGCTTAGTAAAGGGAAGAGCTGGGATTCAGAGTAGTCAATCTGGTATGGTCTGATCTTAACTACCTCGCCATGATACTGTCTTTATTTTAAGGATATAATCTGTTACAGATTTCTATTTTTGACTTTATTTTGTGGTAGTTTTAGCCTTTTACAGTACTTTTTATGTACTAATAAATAATATTTTCCTTTGAGGCTTTTTAATTTAATTATTTGAAGAAACTTTCAGATTCCAAGATTAAAATAAATTGACTCATTGTTTCTTATAGATTTGATTTAAAACAGAAGTTTTAAGAAAATTCAAAATGTATGCATTTTTATATCACTTTGATAACATTATTTTGTTTGAGGAGAACAAGAATAAAAATTGGAACAACATTTAGGAACCTAGCACTAATACTGTTAAGGAATAATTGCCTGAGAGAAGGCTATAGGAGTGGACAGGAAAAGACTTGATTTCAAGAAATACCGAGATAAAATCTTCAGGTCTTTGTGACTGATTCACTATGAGTCAGAAGGAAGACTCTGGTGGGATAACTCCCAGGTTTCTGGTTGTGATAACCTGAGGAGAGGGAGTGAGTTTGTTGTGGTGCCATTTACTTGTTGAATGGATGAGTTGATTGAGATAAGTTGGGAAGATAAAATGACATTTAGTTTTTGATATACTAAGTTTGAGATGCATCATAAACATCTCATTTTTAACTCTTAGGTTCATTAGGCACTTTGATAAATGTATCTCGTCTTAGGGGAGAAAACTGGGATAGAGTTAGTAAGTTTAGGGAAGTGAGGCACATGGCAGGTAGAAGCTTTTGGCATGTGACCTATTTTCCTTCCCTTTTTTTTTTTTTTCTTTTCCAAAACTTAACTCCATTGGATGTAATATAATATTGATAAAACTTGAAAGCAGCTTTAAAAACTGCAAAAAGATTGCATGTGTGTGGTGTATGATATGGACGTGGTTATATCACTCATAAAAATTTAGATATTTTAAAAGTAGGAAGGATTTATGAGGCCACATAATTTAGCAGTATCAATTTATAATTTCTAGATATTCCATTTGTATATAAAAGTCAACTGAGAGGAGGAGAGGGGAGAGGCTTCCTTGTTCTGTAGAGAATTTTCAGGTAAACTTGTGGCAGAAGGTATGTCAGAATCATTTTCTCCCAAGAAGGGATGTTTGACATGAAGATGGGGGAGACAGGGGTTGGAACTCTGTGTCCCTTTCTGGCTCTGTGATCCTGGGGGGTATGGTCTCTCTCTCTAAGCCTTTTTCATTTGTTGAATGGAAATAATAATTTTCTTTTAGCAAGTTTAATATTCCTAAGTAGTTCAGAGGTTAGCCATAATATGTAGAAATGTCTTGGCATATACTAGACCAATGAATTAAACTGAATTTCTTGTGATTGTGATTCTCAGCCTGTTTCTATCTGGTGTCACAGTTTTATTTTGAAGCCATTTACTCTAATATCAATTATATAACCCAAATTCTAAGCTGTAGTTTTTTGCAGATATTAAATGATTTGATTATATGCATAAATTAGTATTCATGGATAATTTATTTATTAAGGCCAAAAAAATGAATGCTAGAGGCTTTTTTATAACAGCCCATTTATTCATAAAACTATGAGATAACCACTATTTACATTATAATCTACATACTGCAGGTGAGGAAATTGAAGTATAGGAGAGCTAAGTGTTAATAATTTACTTTAAATTATAGCTAGTAAATTAAAAGAAAGGATTTGAATCCAGGCATTCTGGCTCTAGAGCCACTGTGCTTATACTAAACTATTAGTGAAGATAATTGTTGGACAGTTTCACAGTTTAGAACATTGATTCTTTGGTGACCTCCTCTCCACCCGTACCTTCAGGGCAGAATCCATTGTAGAGATACTGATACTCATCCCTAGGAATGTATCTACCACATCATACCCAGGCCTTCACCTTTGGGAAAATGAAAGCCATTTCTTATAAAAATGTGCTGCAATGGCTCAAAATTTTATACTTTTGGAAATGCTGTACTACAGGGACTTATTTCCATTTATGATTGAGAAGTTTCTGTTGAAAGCCAAAATAGCTTTCCCAGTGTGTTCTTCATAATGTGAATTTTATTGTTTTAATTTTATTTATAGTAAACTAGAGAGATATTTTATTCATGGTTAACATTAAATTAAACATAAAATTACAAAACAGGCCCAGCACAGATTATTGCAATCTTAGCATGGGGGTATGTATCGGGAGTTTGCTTGAGGTCAGGAGTTCAAGACCAGTTGAGACCCTGTCTCTACTGAAAATAGAAAAACTGCCTACTGTAGTGGTGCACACCTGCAGTTCAGCTACTCAGGAGGCTGAGGCAAGAGGATCACTTGAGTTCAAAAGTTTGAAGTTGCTGTAAGCTATGATGATGATGCCAGGGCACTCTTGCCAAGACAACAGAGTGAGACTCTGTCTAAATGAATGAATGAATGAATGAAATTTGGAAACAGAATAAATCACAATGTTGATCTTTAGGAAAAAACCCTAAAGTACATGTTAATTTCATTTTTAAATGTTAAAATCCATTATTACGTATGGTGATTAACAGAGATCTGATCTCCAAACCCTAGTTCTGCCCACTGAAGTCTTTTCCTTAAATTGCTTAACTTGAAAATCATATTAGCTTCCATTTCTGCTCAGATATGTAGTTGTGCTTCTTGTTCTCTCCGGTAACTTCTTCCAGTAGATAGGAACAGGGTCTGATGTGAACCTCTGTTTACTTGTTTCAGCCATCTGTTAGATTTCAGATAACTGGTAAAGCTCTGACAGAGTTGAGTAGTAGTAGCATGTTGTATCTGACAAGGGTAAGTCACGGAAAAATCCATTTGTCCTGTATGATAAAATGTTTTAAACCTTGGGTTATGTAGATTGGCAGTGATCATGTATTCACTGATGGCAGCGTATTTTGTTACTCTTTTTGCTTACCTTTTCCTTTGCTCCCTTTCACTTACTTTTGGCTTCCCATTCTTTGTTCCTTTCTATTTCTCTTTGTTGTTTTGGGGGTGTCCAACCTGCGGCCCATGGGTCACTTACTGATTCTGTAAAGACTTTTTTTGCTTATCTGTGGTGTCTGATATTGTGAAAAGTATGTTCTAACTTTTTTATGGCTAATCAGCTTTCCTTAGTCTTTATGTATTTATTCTTAGGACAACTCTTATTCTTTCAATGTATGGTAGAGGGGGAAAAAGGTTGGACACCCCATGGCCATTTAAAGGTACTGCTTCACTGGTTAGTGACATTGAAAGAAGTCTCTGATTTCCACTATAGGGAAGAGCTTTGGGGAAGAACCTGAAGAGGATAGTGAAGGGTAATCACCAAACATGGTAGCCACAACTGTCCTTAGTTCCTTGAAATCCAAAGAAATCTTTTATAGATTCCTGGGACTCTGTGTCATAAACACTATTATTAAACTTTGTTTTAGGAACTGCAACCATGAATGAAGAAAATATAGATGGAACAAATGGATGCAGTAAAGTTCGAACTGGTACTCAGAATGAAGCAGCATTACTTGCTTTGATGGAAAAGACTGGTTACAACATGGTTCAAGAAAATGGGCAAAGGAAATTTGGTGGTCCTCCTCCAGGTATGGATTTGTTATATTCTTTTAAGTTTTTAATGTCATTTAGATTGGGTATATATTCCCACAAGTGTTCCAAATAATAGCTGTTTACTTTAAACTGCTTTTTGAGACCTCATCAATCATTTTTACTGTTGTGAGAGGAAAATAGATTATAGATTATAAAAGCTGTTCCTGTCTTACCCTTGTATTTTTTTTTTTTCTTGCTCTGTGTCTAAGGATAAGTTGAGAAAGAAGTTGGGATTAAAATAGTGGGAGAAAGAATAGGTTTTAAGGAGAAGATCATTTGGGGAGGAATCTGAAAGGGCAGTGAGTAGAGGAGTGGTGTTTATACTAGAAAACCAAATGCAAACAGATGACAATGTTTGAGCTTTCTACCAAGAGCCAGTGCAGCACCTTTCTTCAAAACCCTCTAGTTAACTTTAAATTCTGGCTTCTAGTTTTCTCAATGGCTGCATCACTTAACACTTTCCTCCATTAAGTACACTTTAGCCATACAGGCTTCCATAGTGTATGTTGTTCTACCTACAGGAAACTTGCTTTTTCTTTTTCATGAATGCCCTTCTCCCAGGTAATCCTTATGGCTTATTCTCTCATTTCAGTCAGGTCTGTGCTTAAATTTCATGTTCCTAGAGATTTGCCTGGCTACTCTGTTGAACATATCACCCCTTATGTGGCTTGATTTTCTTCATAGCATTTATCACTCACTTACTGTCTCCCTTTGGTATTGAATGTAAGCTTCATGAGGGAAGGGGCTTTTTCTTGGTCACTATTGATTACCCGGCACTTAGAATAGTGGATGACACATAGGAGGCTCAGAGCAAATTTATTGAATGGATAATTGATTGAATGAATAGTGAATATATGTTAGAATTTATATATCTGTCTGTTTTTGTCCTTTAGGTTGGGAAGGTCCACCTCCACCTAGAGGCTGTGAAGTTTTTGTAGGAAAAATACCTCGTGATATGTATGAAGATGAATTAGTCCCCGTATTTGAAAGAGCTGGGAAGATATATGAATTTCGACTTATGATGGAATTTAGTGGTGAAAATAGAGGTTATGCTTTTGTGATGTATACTACAAAAGAAGAAGCCCAGTTAGCTATCAGAATTCTTAATAATTATGAGATTCGACCTGGGAAGTTTATTGGTGTGTGTGTGAGCTTGGATAATTGTAGATTATTTATTGGAGCTATTCCCAAGGAAAAAAAGAAAGAAGAAATTTTGGATGAAATGAAGAAAGTTACAGAAGGAGTTGTAGATGTAATTGTTTATCCAAGTGCAACTGATAAGACCAAAAATCGTGGTTTTGCATTTGTTGAATATGAATCTCACAGAGCTGCTGCTATGGCAAGGAGGAAACTAATTCCAGGTAAACTGATTCTTTTAAAGGTCATTTTGCCCATATTTTCTTTAATTATAAATATAGAAAAATGACAGTACATTGTGTTATAGGTTAATACTACCAAAATAATATTGCCAGTTGAAGAATAAAGAGCTGAGTAAAAAGTAAAATACATCAAATGATTCTAGAAGACAAATTTTTCCTATAATGTCGTATTTATGATAATTAACTGATATACTGAATGTGTACCCATTAATTGAGGTATTAAAAAAGAGCAATACTTAATTCTAATAAAGGTCTGTCTTTGAAGTGTATTTGTTCTATTGATCTTTACATTCCACCATAAACTCTCATAATGCTTTTGTAAAATCTTTTGTGTGAATAGGAAACAAATGGTTAACCCAAAACATTGATGTGTATTTGAATTTCTTTCTCTGGATAAACAGTTTTAGTAAACACTTTTAACTTTTGTTATTTTAATTCTGTTTAAATTAATTCTCTTTTTACAGGAACGTTCCAACTATGGGGCCACACCATTCAGGTAGATTGGGCAGACCCAGAAAAAGAGGTTGATGAAGAAACCATGCAGAGAGTTAAAGTTCTCTATGTAAGAAATTTAATGATCTCAACTACAGAGGAAACAATTAAAGCAGAATTCAATAAATTTAAGCCTGGTGCAGTTGAACGAGTAAAGAAACTCAGAGATTATGCTTTTGTTCACTTTTTCAACCGAGAGGATGCAGTAGCTGCTATGTCTGTTATGAATGGAAAATGCATTGATGGAGCAAGTATTGAGGTAACATTGGCAAAACCAGTAAATAAAGAAAACACTTGGAGACAGCATCTTAATGGTCAGATTAGCCCCAATTCCGAAAACCTGATTGTGTTTGCTAACAAAGAAGAGACCCACTCAAAAACTCTAGGGAAGCCACCAACTCTTCCTGCTCGTCTCAATGGTCAGCATAGCCCAAGCCCCCCTGAAGTTGAAAGATGCACTTATCCTTTTTTTCCTGGAACAAAGCTTACTCCAATTAGTATGTATTCTTTAAAATCCAATCATTTTAATTCTGCAGTAATGCATTTGGATTATTACTGCAACAAAAATAATTGGGCACCCCCTGAATATTATTTATATTCTACAACAAGTCAAGATGGAAAAGTACTCTTGGTATATAAAATAGTTATTCCTGCTATTGCAAATGGATCCCAGAGTTACTTCATGCCAGACAAACTCTGTACTACATTAGAAGATGCAAAGGAACTGGCAGCCCAGTTTACATTACTTCATTTGGGTAAGTGTAAATACACTTTAAATAATAAACTAGAATGTGAAAGTAGGAAATATTAGAGATTATTTAGGAATTAATTTTGAACTCTTAACATTAGTGGTACTTAACATGAATTTTACCTCAATTTTGCAACCTCCTGTGTAATTGTTCTACATTTACCTTTTTATTACTTACATAGGAGAAAATTTGGTTTTGTTTTACTGTAGAGTTCATGACCCTATTGCATTAATTTATTTTTATAATTACTCATCTCATTTGAAATAAAAATTTTTATATATAGGTGTAGGATTTCTTAATTAAGCCATTTGATAAGAGTGTCCCTGCTTTTTTGGTGAAGTCTATCTATACAATGATCTTGGCGGGGTGGGGTCAGGAGTAGGGAAAACCAGAGGTGTTTCAGATGGGTCATGTGTAGACACAGCCTTATGCTCACCAATCTGGAAATTTGTCATTGTTATTCATGAAACACAAAAAGCATTATTAAGACCATAATTTATGACCATTTTCTTTAATTTCATGCTTTTAAAAATGTTAGTTTTCTCTGAAACATTTGAGGGATAATTAAGAAGTCTTTGGGAATGTAAAAATAAGCTAACCAATACTTGACATTGTAAATGAAGAGACTTAATATCACTCTGGTTTTTTTCTACTTCCTGTTTTTATTGTAATGTTAGTCTTTTCCCCCATACCAGTTGGTCTCATGTTTTAATCCACCTGTAGATTTTAGTCGATTACTTTTCTACCCCAAATAATATTTAATAGAAGGGTATTGTTTTTTTGAGAGTCAGCAATTTAAGGGAAAGATTGTCTGTTGAGGATTATAATTGTCAAACTCTTAGCTTAAAATTGATTTTTTATATGGTTGCTGAACCATAGTACTAAACTTACATATATTTAAAATTGATATTCTAAACTCGAGGGAAAACTATTTTCAAAAGGGAGAATAATTTTTATACATTGTACAGACTTTCTTAATCTACCACAGCCACTCTAATAGTACTATGAATATTTTTATGAGATTCTAATTTGGAGAATCCATCAAAATTTTAATGCTAAAGATAGGATTCCCTTCAAGGAATCTTTTCAGTAGTGTGCTCAATTATTAGCTTGGCAATAATTCAGAATAGCAATCTAAGTTAATTCTTAAGTATGATTTTTATTGATGCATGAACTAGAAACCTTTTATTTTTCTTTTAATAAAGACATTCTAAGTTAAAGATAAAATTAGGTGGATAGCAAATAATTCAAATCAGGGTTTTTTGAGAAAAATAGATTAAAAAATTCTTTTTATGTAGGATATAGGTAATTAGTTGCCGAGAGAGGTTTTCCCAGGATACTTGATCCTGATGTACCATGGTAATACGGAAACATTTTTTATTTCCATCCCAACTCATCCTTTACAAATTTAACTGAAACTTCTAACATTCTTACAACATAGTCATCTCTGTCTATTTTATGGCTGATTTTTATATAGGCATGGTTTGCCCATCTGGTTATTCCTTCTAATCTAAGGAAGATCCGTCTATGTGGAACCAGAAGTTTTTTGTCCACTTTTAATTCCCTTATTAGGATACATTTTACTTGAATCCACGGGCTATAGTTAACTAGTACTGACTTAAAATTCCCTAAGAAAACCCTTGATCAGGTACAGTATCCCCAATTATGATTAATTAGTGGTAAAATTAGCTTCAATAAATGAAATCCTTAGAGGGCACATGGGATTTGCCTTAGTCATTTATTTCAGATTTTATTAACTTTGTATCGATGCTGATTTTAACAAAAAGTTGAACAATTTGTGTTCTGTGTATTTCCTCAGGCTGTATTCACCATGAGAGAGAAGAGCTAATAAAATGTAAGCAAATATAAATAAAAATTAGATTAAACCCTAGTGCCTATTTGAGTGCAGTATGTAAGGACTAAGGACTTGTCTGTGGACAGTAATAAAAAAACCGTTATGGTTTTTGACTAGAAATGTAAGTGAAGGCTGTTGTGTTTCAGGCAGTAAACATGGGGGACTGAGGAGAAAGGAATTCAGGGAAGCAGAAGAGCCAGAGATCAGGGGTCTAGGAAACTTAGATTGGAAAACAAATTCAGACCTTCAGAGGTCATTAAAGTAGGGACAGGAAGTTCCAAGTTGCCACATGGCAGGTTGAGAAAGATTGCGTATTGCTATAGCAATTTTCTGGCTCACTTTTTTTTCTTCTATTAGTATTGGAGCCTCCGGGCTTTAAAGAGTTGATGCCTTTTTTTTTTTTTAGGTTTATCTTCCTTTAGGTAAATGTAGAGTTTTAAGGTTCAAAGTTTGGATCACTTGTTGGTAGTAGTGTGGTGTTGGTACCCTGCTAAATATTTTCATGCTTAAATAAATTTTTCTGAGGTCTTGAGAAGTTGTTAATTGGAGATCCTTAGATATTAAATCATCTTTTGTTCTATTTTCTTAAGAATTCAAGAAATCTAATTTCCTAGATAGTGTTTTAACTATTTTTAAAAGAAATTTTCTTTGGGGTTAGGAATTTTAAAAAATGACCTCTGTATCCGTATTTTAACCCTTTCAGTTTGATGCTATTTCAGACATTATACTGTCTTAACCTTGATGATTTTTGATTCTTAATATGTGACATCAACAGTTATTTACTTTTTTATTTGGTAATTAAAATAGATTTTATACTAAATATTTGGAATATAGAGACATCTTTTGTCATTCTGTAGCACTTTTTATTAAATTAGTCTTTTTTAGTTCATAGTTTTGTTACCTGTTCAGCAATGGATTAGACTATCAGGATTAATAATCCTACTTTTTCTAAAAGTGTGACTGTTTTGAATCTTGGCCTCCCCATATTGCCACTGCTTTTTTCTGGAGGACTCTTTGCCATGTAAAAGTGGAATAAGTAAAATCAAGGAGAAAGGAAAATTCTGGAGCAGTTACAGTTTTGAAGTAGAAAATCTTGGAAAATACTTAGTGTAAGAAGGAAGTTAATAGTCTCTTTTGTATTGATAATTCACCCTGTTAAATAATTTATCAACAGATAATTATAGGCAAGGTATCTGTTATCTTGTTTTTATGTTTCCTTAATATTCTCTGATGCAAGTAGTATTTTATTCTTACTTGTATAACCACCTGAAGCTTTTAAAAACAGGGATGAAGCGGTTCTGTGTCACAAACTAGGCCTGTGCCATTGATCTAATTTCATCTCATTTGTGTGCTACTGTTCTGGCTCTAATAAATTTTATTAAAGAACAGATCTGTTTCTGAAAGCTTCTTACATTACTAAGTATACTTTCCTAAGTATTCTGGAGCTAAAGATAAATGAAAATTTGCTTTTCTGTCAAGGAATCAGAGCCTAGTAAACAAGGCAAATACCCAAATTCTATTCATAGCTTATTTAGTTTATACATCCTAGTTTATCTGAGTTGTAAACCTTCAGGAGAGCTTGTGGGTGAGAGGAACAGAACACGAACAAACTATTGGAAAAAAGTGTAGTACTGCCTTAATGGTGAGATGTTCCGCACGATGTTTGCTTTGGTGATTTCAGTCAGACTTTAGAAGAGTTAGAGATATTGAAAAGATGTAGACTTTCCTTGAAGTTTTATTAATCTTGCTTTGCAGATTTTTTTTAATACAACTGCATTGGATGTACTTTTACTGAGCAAATAATTTTTTCCTAGGTGAATCTTTGTGTGGACCATATAGTGTGTGAATATTCACTTTTTAATATCTTGTACTTTTCTGCAGTACTAATTTTGTGGCTGACCATCTCATATTTGATTTTGAAATGATATACATCATTAGAATTTTTCATTTTTTTCAAGTCATTGAATGGTATTTAGTATATATTTAAATGGCAAACATGATAGTCATATGTTTGCTATCCTTTAATATTTAAATTTGGTTTTGATTTCTGTTACTATTAATTTTGTTGGAAGTTATGAAATAGGCAGCAGGGTAAAGGCATGTTATTTTGAGAAGGTTTAGTCTGAAAAATAATTGGTACTTTCTTTCTTGTGAGTTATTATTTCCAGATTGATGGGCAGAAATGCAAAAGTAAAAAAGAATTTCAGTTAAAAAAAATTACCAGTAAATTGCTTCAGTGGAAATGAAAGAGAAACCTTCTCCAGGTTTTTTTTTTTTAATTTAAGAAATGATTTTTGGTAGACACTTAAGCTGAATATAAAATAATGATTATATCATATTATAATGGAATTATAAATAGAATAATAATAATAATAATACTTTCAGAAAGGTATACTTTCCAGTTTTAATTATAGCTCTAACTTTGATGATACTATTTTAAAATGATACTTTAAAGAACAAAGGTAATTTGCTGGATTTCCTTTAAAATTTATCTAGTTAAAAGAGAAATAGGCATCAGCATCAACAATTTACACATGTATTTGTTTTCATATGATGAAATGGTGAGACCAAAATTCCATTAACTCAACTATGTGTCTTTGACCCTCTTGAGAGGGCCCAGTCTTCATAAAGATGTGTGTATTCCTCTTGAAATTTGCTATTACTTTTTGCAAGACCTTTTAAATGATCATCTAGTATTGTTCAAAATTCTCATCTTACTCACACTTGTATTAATGGACCATAAATATTACTGTAGAGTTAGTATTGTGAGAGAAGCAGCATAATAATGAGCACTAGAATAAAAGTACAAGAATCCTGTAATCTCAGCCATCAACAAACTGTGTGACCTTGGAATGGCAAATGAATCAGTTTAATCTTTGGACCTCTAAAATATCAGGATTTTATTTGGTGAGCTCTAAGAACTCTTTCTTTCAACTCATAAATTTATGATTTTATTTTTCAAACAAAAATCTTTGTTTTTTTAAAAAAAATCTTATATAGGGTCAAAAATAATATTTTAAAGCATTGTATGTCTGCCAGGATACATAGTTGAGTTTGAATAGTTTAAAACAAAGAGCTGCTTTTGTAAGAATTAAAGCCTTCATCAGTTTAATATCCCTTACTTTATAGAATTCAAAGGTTATGTCTATCTACTTCACCGCAGAACAACTGGATAAAAAATAAAAAATTTGGTTAGTCAGCTCATCTTTTGCATGATGACGAGTAATTGCTTTTTGTTTATTTTCTTAATTGAATTTGAAAATTACTGTAGTCAAAACAAAAGATTTTAGAAAACTAATTACTTAAAACTTTGGAAACTAGTTTTCTTTTTGTAATGGAGGATTTAGGAAAATAACAGTATGCACTAGAAGATAATCATGTGGCCATTATTTTGTTTTATAGTTACATTGATTAACTGATTAAATTGATCATTGTGATTTTATTTATTTTATAAATTTATTTAATCATTCTCAAGCCTTTACCCGATAATTTCTTAGTATCTTTGGTTGAATACATTCCTAAAATAGTTGCTCAAATATATTAGTTTTAACAGGACCTACTGATCTATTAATAAATGTCTAACTATTATTTTATTCAGACTTTAAAAAAAACGGTTTTAAGTTTTCTCTTTGTATCAAATGCCATAATAAATTTTGCATTTTTAAATGCTCCATTCTTAGATGTCAACAGCAATTCAAAATTTAGCCACAAGGTGGCTTAAATACATTTTAAAATGTGGCTTTAAAAGGAATTATAATATTATATTGATTTTTAGTCCCTCTTTGTCTTTTTGGGTGGGGGTTAGTATTAGAAAAATCTCAAAAAAAAAAAAAAAAGAAAAATCTCTGAGATGTAGTTGGTCTTTAGCTTCTCATGCCCTTATCTCTGCTTCCTAATTAACATTTAGTAGACAATAATTATTTACACTATAACTAGTTAAGTGAATGGACTAGTGAATGAGGAGGCAGAAGATGTTTTAGAATAATGGTTTCACTGTGAATTTCTTTTGTGCTTTTAACTTCTTTAAATTTATTTAGTAATAGTTGCTTCTAGGCCTATTGGTTAAAATCAAAATACCCTTATTAATCAATATCTGATATAGTGGAGCTAAATATAGCAAATCTTAGAGCAGTTCATCCTATCTTAGAGCATTGTATACTTTAGAAAGACCTAATGCTATCTTATTCTAAGAATGGTACACTTTCCTGTGAGGATTCAAAACAGACGAAAACAAAACTAAGAACTTTAAAGTATCCCTAACTAATTAGGTGCTTTAAATCACTGGCATGTTAATAACGACTTGGATTTTCTTGGCCCTGACAGTGATAATATTTGGTTAAATATCTATTGATCACATCTGGTAAATTATTTGTTACTCGTAGCAAAAGTGAGATTTAAATTATAAATAACCTGAAAAATGACTTGGATTTTTGTATACACAATAGTTGATTTTTTTTTTAATAATTTTATTGAATCATAATTCTGTACATGGATTTTTGTATACACAATAGTTGATTTTTTTTTAATAATTTTATTGAATCATAATTCTGTACATTGGTGCAATCATAGGGCACGATTCATATACATTCAGAAATGTTTTGATCGTACTGTTACAGATAGCCTCCATGGCATTTTCTTGATCACTATATAAAGACATTGATACTCTACATTTAATAAGTTTCCCCAGTACCCTGCTAAGATGCACC